>JAVFHW010074111.1:40932-57299 GCA_032159205.1 Eurystomus glaucurus suahelicus | reverse complement strand
ATTAAAATCAAACACATTTTGATCATATGATAATAAAATCAGTAACAAGGTCAGATGCAGGATCTGTTTGGATATGTGTTCTTCACCCCTTTCCTTGCAAAATTCACTTTAGTCACTCTCAGTTGCCATTTAAATCACTTACTTGTGAGGTCTCACAGGGTCACAGAATATCTGAGGTTGGCGGGGATCCACAGGGGTTGTGTAGTCCAATCCCATTCTCAAACAGAGTGACCTACAGCAGGTTGCTAAGGGCTATGGCCAATGAAGTTTTTAATATCTCCACAGATGGAGACTTCACAGCCCCTTTCTGCTTTTTTTTCTTAGGTTTAAATGCAATTCCTTATATTTCAGTTTGTACACCTTATTCTTCTGTCACGGGGTGTTGCGAAAACGGGGGGGATAAGTCCGGTCTTGTGAGGCCGGCACCGAATATGCGACAGACGCAAATCGGGGAAACAAATAATAACCGTTTATTTACAGCAACATTTGCAGGTTCTTTTGGATTGCCGGTGATAAATTAAGAGCTACAGGTACACTAAGGTTAACTGGTACTATAACAACAACACACTGAAACCGACACACACACACACACACACACTCACAACAATTTGCCCGCTGTAAACCCGGCCGCCTGGCTGATTAGTTTTTTCTAATATTTTTATGGAATCTCCTATGTTCCAACTTGTACCCATTGCCCCTTGTCCTGTCATTGGATGTCACTGAAAAGAGCCTGGCTCCATCCTCCTGACACTCGCCCTTGACATATTTATAGACATTTATGAGGTCACCCCTCAGTCTCCTCTTCTCCAAGCTAAAGAGACCCAGCTCCTTCAGCCTTTCCTCATAAGGGAGATTTTCCACTCCCTTAATCATCTTGGTGGCTCTGCGCTGGACTCTCTCAAGCAGTTCCCTGTCTCTCTTGAGCTGAGGGGCCCAGAACTGGACACAATACTCCAGATGTGGCCTCACCAGGGCAGAGTAGAGGGGCAGGAGGACCTCTCTTGACCTACTTGCTACTCCCCTTGCAGTACACCCCAGGATGCCATTGGCCTTCTTGGCCACGAGGGCACACTGCTGGCTCATGGTCATCCTGCTGTCCACCAGAACCTGCAGGTCCCTTTCTCCTACACTGCTCTTCAGCAGGGCAGTCCCCAACCTGTATTGGTACATGGGGTTATTCTTTCCCAAGTGCAAAACTCTACACTTGCCCTTGTTGAACCTCATGAGGTTTCTCCCCGCCCAGCTCTCTAGCCTGTCCAGGTCTCTCTGAATGGCAGCACATCCTTCTGGTGTGTCAACCGCTCCTCCCAGTTTCGTATCATCAGCAAACTTGCTGACAGTACTCTCTAATCCCTCATCCAGGTCATTGATGAATATATTGAAAAGCACCAGCCCCAGCACTGACCCCTGAGGGACCCCACCAGACACAGGCCTCCAACTAGACTCTGTCCCATTGACTACAACTCTCTGACTTCTTCCCTTCAACCAGTTAGCAACCCACCTCACTACTAGGTCATCTAGACAACACTTCCTCAGTTTACCTATGAGGATGCTGTGGGAGACGGTGTCAAATGCCTTGCTGAGCTCCAGATAGACCACATCCACTGCATGGCCACCATCCATCCACCTGGTAATGTCTTCATGAAAGGCTATCAGGTTGGTCAAACATGACCTCTCCTTGGCAAAGCCATGCTGACTGCACCTAATAACCTTCTTATCCTTGATATGCCTAGAGACAACACCAAGGACAAGTTGTTCCATCACCTTTCCAGGGATGGAAGTGAGGCTGACCGGCCTGTAGTTACCGGATCATCCTTCCTGCCCTTCTTATAGACTGGAGTGACATTTGCTTTCCTCCAGTCTTCAGGCACCTCGCCTGTTCCCCATGGCTTACCAAAGATGATCCCAACGTTCCCCTCCCAGTGGGATGGGGTGGGCAAGATCTTGGGAGGGGACACAACCAGGACAGCTGACCTGAACTGACCAAAGGGATATTCCATACCATATGACGTCAGCTCAGCTATAAAGCTAGGGAAAAGGAGGATGAGAGGGAGGCTGTTCCATTGTCCTCCAGAGCAACCACTACGCATCTTGGAGCCCTGCTTCCCAGGGAGTGGCCAGACATAGCCTGCTGATGGGAAGTAGAGAATAAATCTTTGTTTTCCTTTGCTTCCACATGCAGATTTGCTTGGCTTTACTTCTGTTATTATTAAACTTCTTTTGTTTCCCATCTTATTTTCCTCCGCTTTTCTGCTCTACTGAGGAGGGAGAGGGGAGAAAGGGGGGGGTGATAGAGTGGCTTGGTGGGCACCTAGCACTCAGCCAAAGTTAACCCACCACAGTAGCCTATTGAAACAGTAGGACAATTATGAGAATCATTGTTTTTAAACTGATCTATTTTCAAACTTCTGGACTTGTTGGGATTAAAGAGGATACATTTATGTTCTTGCAAAAGAATTAAGTTGTATTAAATAAGCAACTTACTTTTATTTTTTCTGTTCATGTATAAAATCTCTTGTTTATGGATAAAGAAAGTGTTTGAAAGGGCTTGGAAGGGTCTTTTCAATTTCTATTGTGACCTTCAATTTTACACTGAAGTGCAGTGTTAGTCTGTGTACTGAACTCCAAAAGCCTGAGGCATGCTTGGATAGATTGTTATCTAGTTATTTCAAAGCTTCCAGTGTGATAGAAGTACCTTCCTTATGTAGCAGAGAAAGACACTTTGTTAATTGCCAAAGCACAAAACTTATAAAACTTATAAAATAGCTCCATTTAGCTTTGGGGATATTACCCACCAAACACCTTCCCTGAGTGAATGTGTTGCTTGTACCATTGAATTACTAGCAGAAGCAAATACCCAGATGCTTAATTTGTATGTCTGTAACCAAAGAACTGTTGACCTTGAGCAGTGTGCTGTATCTTGTTAAACTCATAAACCAATGCTTAGACATGCTCCACCTGTTAAAGAACAATATCCATAGAATTATAGAATCATTTAGGTTGGAAAAGACCTCTAGGATCATCTAGTCCAACCTTCGTCCAACATCTCGCTAACCCTTAGACCATGTCCTGAAGCGCCATGTCTACCCATTTTTTTAACACCTCCAGGGATGATGACTCCACCACCTCCCCGGGCAGCCTGTTCCAATGGCTACCCACTCTTTCAGTAAAGAACTTCTTCCTGATACCCAATCTAAACCTCCCCTGTTTTCTTTTCAGTATAGCTCTGTTTTCTTCTTCACTAACAGTTATGTGAGTATTATATGGTTTACAGCCCATTTCTCTACTTAGTTATCCACACATGCTGTTCATTTTTGTGAAAGAGAAGAAAAAAAGCTGGAAGGTTATTCTCATTGTGCTGAAAAGATGAGGTCCATATTTGCAATGTAAAGTCAGGCTGTCAAAATATTCTCCTCTCATTCCATCTCTAGTGCTGGTTTGCAGCTGCTTTCTGAACAGAAGGGATAAAATCATTAATTAGAAGTGGGTTATGTTGGGTTTGTATCTGATGGAGTTTTGGTAGCTGGGGAGAGGTCTGCTGGCATAGCTCCTGTAAGAAGCTTCAAGAAGCTCACTCAGCTCCAAGTTGGACCTGCCACTGGCCAAGGCTAAGCCAATCAGTGATGGCGGAAGTGCCTCTACGATAATATATTTAAGAGGAGAAAAATTTGTTGGTCTAGTTCTTTTGTTTTGAAGAAGAGTGGGAGAGACAACTATGTAGACACTGAGGTCAATAAGTAAAGAGGGGAGGAAGCGCACCAGAGCAGCAGCACCATTCCTCTGCAGCCTATGGTAGGATTGCAGGCTGACTCCGTGCAGCCCACAGAGATTAGTGGTGGAGTAGAATCCTAGCTGCAGCCTCTGGAGGACCCCATGCAAGAGCAGGTGGCTGCACCCAAAGAAGTCTGTGACTGAGGGAAGCCTGTGCTGGAGCAGTGCATCACTGGGAAGACTACAGCCCATTGAAGAGACCCATGCTGTTAGGGGAAGTTCATGGAGGACTGTCTCCTGTGGGAGGGATGCCACATTGCAGCAGGGGAGGACTGCGAGGAGTTCCCCCTACTGAGGTGGAAGAAGTGACCTGCAACCTCCATTCCCCACCCCCTTTCCACTGGAGGGCAGGAAGAAGAGAATCAGGAGCAAAGCTGAGCCCAAGAAGAAGGGGGTGGGGGGAGGAAAGTGTTTTGGTTGCATTTCTCACTATTCTACTCGGATTCAATTGGTCAGTTTGTGGTGATGGTATTTAAATCTATTCTGTTTCCCCAAATTGAGTCTGGTTTTGCCCGTGATTATAATTGGTGAGTGAGTCCTCCTTGTCCTTTGTCTCAACCCCTGAGCCTTTTGTTACATTTTCTTCTCCCAGTCCCACTGGAGAGGAGTAGTAGTGAGCAAGTGCCTTTGTGGTGCTGTGTTGCTGGCTGGCTGGGTTTAAACCGTGACATTTTCTTTTTTTTAAAGGATTCTTGCACAAAGGCCTCAATTTTCATTCATTCCCCTGCCCCCAGCCTAGTGCTGAAACCTAATAATCTATGGTTATAAACTCAGATTTTGGCTGTATTCTAATCTAGGCTCAACACCACACACTGTTGGAACAGCAGTCCAACAGGGTAACAGCACAGATACTTGAGCCCCTCATCTTGTTGCTGCTCATAGTAAATGCTGTAAGAATACAGGAAGTTTAGCATAATGTTTCCTGAAATATTTTCCCAGCTTCCAATGTTCTTTCAGGAACTTCTTGAACAGAAAGTAGTTTCTTTATATTTAGCAGCCCTCTTTTTCTTTATGATGTTCTGTGTTCTCTCCATGCCATGGTGTCCTGGTTCGGCCAGGACAGGGTTAATTTGGTGCAGCTGGGCTATTCCATACCATGCTGACATCATGCCCCGGGGCCAGTTCCAGTCCAGGTGCAAAGGTCCGCTCTGTCTGTTTGTCCACATGGTATCACTTATTTTGTACACTGTTTTTCTCACTGTTGTCATTGCTGTTATTTCTGCAATTGTTTCTTGTGTGTCATTGTATTAAACTCCTTTTCTCAACTCAAAAAGGCATTCTCAGTCACTCCTGCCTTTCCCTTTGTCTGAGTGGGGTGGGCAGCAGCAGCGGCCACATGTCTTGGCTGCCAGCAGGGACTGAACCACCACAGCTTTACTAAACCATCACACATGGAAAATAGCAATATTCTGTAGTTAAGATTTTCACATGTCCGTTTCTTGCTTTATGAATAACCACATTCTTCTCTTTCTCTGGAGTTTTCCTCATACTAGCTTTGTTTGAAACTTGCTTCCTCCTTAGGAAGTCTCATATTTAAAGGGACAGTGAAGAGTCCTTCCTTCTCCCCGTCATTCCAGATTCTGTAGAGCTCTAGCAACTTGTCTTTTTCCCTACCTAGAAAGTTTCACTCTATTAATAATTTCTTGGATTGAAGATGTCCCATACCTATCATTCTTGATGACCTACTTTCATGGCATCTCACCTTGACAAGCTGCACAGACCTTTCCTGCAGTGCAAACAGAGTCTAAATTACACATTTATGTGAACCCACACCTATTCATGACAGATGCTGGCTGCATATACACAGCAGAAAATGTGTCATGCTTCTCTCAGGTTACCATTTCAGACTGTTTCTGTTAGTGGACACTAACAAATTTTTTTTCACTGCTAGGTCTTTCTTAACTTTGATTAGCAAGTTTCTTTTGACTTAATTTAAAAGATGTTAACTTCCAATAGTTCAGAATATATGCTTTTTAAATCTTGCTTTGTCCTTTTTTTCACATACATAGGGTGAATGGTGAGCTCTCAGCTTTTCACAGGAAGAAATGGGCAGTTTCTCAGTATTGCAGCCCATCTGCCTGAAAAAAATGAGACTGAATCCAGTTGAGGTTGCAGATGGATTGAAAATAACAGCCCCTCCTAGTAATTCTTCTGGAGTGCATTTGTTAAACATCTCAGTACTGAAACTGTCCTTTTGATGTCCTTCTTATGCCTGCAGTTCTAGGTTGTAAATGAGGATCCTAAATGCATGTAGTTGCCTATTGAAGGACCAAGTACAGCAGGCCACAGAGTGGATTATGTCTTCAACAAGCAAGCTATAGCCTTGAAAGCATGCTGTTTGTGCTGTCATGTCAGCCTTCTTCCAGTGACTGTTGATTTCAGAGCAAGTGTTAAGGGTACAAAAGACAGCCTGACCTAGTTCCCCCATAGCAATTGATATATGTGCTTGTCAGCCCTGGGTTGCACTGTGGAAGTGTGGCTTTACTGCATTGGTGACAGTGGAATTAAAAGGTCTCCTGTGCCTATCCCATTTGAAGCTTGAGGGCTTTGGGCTCTCTACATATCAAGTGTATGGAGATGCTCTTAGGAATTCCCCTGCTCTCTCTTGGATGGCTTGGGTGGCCAGAGGGCTCCCAGCTGGGAGCCACCTTGGTTCAGCAACACTGCTAACATCACCAAGAGGTTGGAAGGGAGTGTGATGGATAGCATATCTCCTAGCTGGGTTTATCGGCTACTATTTTGAGCACACATCTAGGCAAGTACAGGAGCTCTGCTGCCACCAAAGACACTGACTGGCCTGACGTCTGAGAACAATATTCTCTCCTCTTGCCTACTGCAAATTCTGCAGTGCTCAGGTTCACATCAGAGAGAGGTCAGTGTAGCTAACGAGCTGTGTGTGGATCTCCCCAAGTCTAGAGGAGCGGAGACAGGAGCACCAGGACAAAACTCAAAGCTGCAGCATTTTCCATTTAAAGTCAGCTATTGCCAGAGTATCATGCTGTCTTCCCATTTCTCCATTCTTAAGCCTGCATCATGGTATTTCTGGTTCTATTTTGGTAGTAATGACATATTGAGTCATATTTGCATTCTGCATAGTCCATAGGGGATGGACGGGGGAAAAAAATTCAATAAGAGAATGTAATAGTCATCTTTCCTCTAGGTAAGAGACCTTATTGTGATGCTTCCATGATAGGATTAAGCTACTTGACAAACCGTTGAATACTGCACACTTCTAATGTGAAGCAGTGAGTTTGGTAATAATTCATATGTAGATGTATGAATATAGGGGTCCAATGAAAAGACTGTGCCTGCATAGAATATCTATTTACCATAAGAAAAAGATGCAGCATTTTAGCATGATACTGGAATCTCAGATTATGAAGTAGTCATTTTATACACAAAGTGAATATGGTGTGTCATCTTGCCTCTTTAGACTGGCAATCTCCATGTTATTATTGTCCCCCTTCCCCTTCCTACCTAGTTGAAAGCCCTGTCAAACCTGTTAAACCAGTCCTGGTTGGCAGGGCTTTAAACTAGGTAGGAAGGTGGAGGAGGATAATAATAACATGGAGATTGCCAGTCTAAAGAGGCAAGGTGACACACCAGTGCTGAAGGGAGGGTGTGACAGTGAGGCCCTTCAACCTGTTGCATGGGGGCATGACATAGAACCTGCAGCACAGGCAATGCCTAACACAGATGAGCCAGGGGCTTCTGAGGAAACAGGATTCAACAGGGTACTGACCATGAAACATCTTAAAGAAATAAAGGAGTGTCCCTCTAGGAAGATGACACGACCAGCAGCCCAGCTGAAGTGCCTCTACATGAATGCACGCAGCATGGGCAACAAGCAAGAGGAACTGGAAGCTACTGTGCTACAGGAAAACTATGACATAGTGGCCATCACTGAAACATGGTGGGATAAATCCTATGACTGGAGTGTGGCTATCAAAGGCTGCAGGCTATTTAGAAGGGACAGGCGCAGCAGAAGGGGTTGAGGTGTTGCCCTCTACATTAAGGAATGGGTAAACTGTGAAGAGCTGTCCCTGAAGAATAGCCATGAGAAGGTTGGAAGCCTATGGATAAGAATTAGGGATCATGACAACAAAGGGAGCCTTGTGGTTGGGGTTTACTATAGGTCAGCTGATCAAGGGGAGGCTATTGATGAAGCCTTCTTACTCCAGCTCCAAGAGACATCACACTCGCAGGCTCTCATCCTGCTGGGGGACTTTAACCACCCTGACATTTGCTGGAAAAGTAGCACAGCAAGCTGTTGGCAATCTAGGAGATTCCTGGAGTGCCTAGAAGACAACTTTTTAAAACAAGTAATAGACAGCCCTACCCGAGGGAATATGATACTAGATCTAATCATGACCAATGCAAGTGAACTTGTTGGGGAAGTCAAGATTGGAGGTAGCCTGGGCTGCAGTGACCACACACTGATTGAGTTCACTGTCCTTAGGGGTAAAGGACAGATAAAAAGCAAAACAAACACTCTAAGCTTCAGGAAAGCAAACCTTGAGCTCTTCAAGGAATTGCTCCACAGAACACCTTGGGAGGTAGTCCTCAAAGATGAAGGGGCGGAGCAGAGCTGGCAGATCTTTAAGGAGGCTTTCCATAGAGTCCAAGAGCTCTCAATACCCATGTGCAGGAAATCAGGCAAGAAAGGAAAGAGACCATCATGGCTGAGTCAAGAACTGCTGGCTGAACTAAAGAACAAGATGAAACTGCACAAACAGTTAAAACTGGGACAGGTAACCTGGGAAGAATACAGGGAAGCTGACCGGTTATGTAGGGACAAGGTCAGGAAGGCCAAGGCGCAGCTGGAGCTGAACCTGCAAGGGATACAAAGAAAAACAAGAAGGGATTCTATAAGTATCTAAATCAAAAAAGGAAGGTCAAAGAAGGTGTACCCCCCCTGGTGATTAACAATGGTGAATTAGTAACAACTGATGAGGAGAAAGCTGAGGTACTCAACAACTTCTTTGCCTCAGTTTTCACCGGCAACCTCTCTCCTCACAGCCCTCAAGATGGTGACCCACAGGACAGGGAACAGGTTGACAAAGTCCCTCCCACTCTAAGCAAGGACAAGGTTCATGATCACCTGAGGAACCTGGACATAAACAAGTCTATGGGCCCTGATGAAATGCATCCCAGAGTCCTGAGGGAATTGGCTGATGTAGTTGCTGAGCCACTCTCCGTAATATTTGAAAAGTCCTGGCAGTCAGGTGAAGTCCCTAGTGACTGGAAAAAGGCAAACATTGTGCCTGTCTTTAAAAAGGGTAAAAAAGAAGACCCTGGGAACTACCGACCTGTCAGCCTCACCTCTGTGACTGGGAAGATCATGGAACAGATCCTTCTGGAGGACATGCTAAGGCACATGGAAGACAGGGAGGTAATCCAAGGTAGTCAGCATGGATTTACTAGGGGCAAGTCCTGCCTGACTAACCTAATGGCCTTCTACAATGAAGTGACTGCATCAGTCGACAAGGGAAGACCTACAGATATCATCTATCTGGACTTCTGCAAGGCCTTTGACACAGTCCCCCACAACATCCTTATCTCAAAGCTGGAGAATTATGGGTTCAATGGGTGGACTGTTCAGTGGATAAAGAACTGGCTAGATGGCCGCATCCAGAGAGTGATGGTCAACAGCTCAATGTCCAGATAGAGGAAGGTGACAAGTGGTGTCCTCCAGGGGTCTGTGCTGGGACCAGTGTTGTTTAATATCTTCATTAATGATATTGACAGTGACATTGAGGGCACCCTCAGCAAGTTTCCAGATGATACCAAGCTGGGGGGTGCAGTTGATACGCCTGAGGGACAGGATGCCATCCAGAGGAACCTGGACAGGCTGGAAAGGTGGGCCCAGATGAACCTTATGAGGTTCAACAAGGCCAAGTGCAGGGTCCTGCACCTGGGCCAGGGCAACCAGCATTATAAGTATAGGCTGGGAGAGGACATGCTGGAGAGCAGCGCCGTGGAAAGGGACTTGGAGGTACTGGTGGATGAAAAACTGGATATGAGCCACCAGTGTGCAAAGACAGCCCAGAAGGCCAATCACATCCTGGGCTGCATCAAGAGAACTGTGGCCAGGAGATCAGGAGAGGTGATTCTGCCCCTCTACTCTGCCCTTGTGAGACCTCACCTAGAGTATTGCATCCTGTTCTGCAGCCCCCACCACAAGAAAGATGTGGATGTATTGGAGTGTGTCCAGAGAGCCACCTGGAGTGATTAGGGGAATGGAGCATCTCTCCTACGAAGACAGACTGAGAGAGTCGAGGCTGTTCAGGCTGGAGAAGAGAAGGCTCCGGGGGGACCTTATACTGACCTTCCAGTACCTGAAAGGGGCCTACAGGAAGGCAGGGGAAGGTCTATACACAGGGGTTTGTAGTGATAGGACAAGGAGTAATGGTTTTAAGCTAGGAAAACATAGATTTAGGCTGGATATTAGAAAAAAGTTCTTTAGCATGAGGGTCATAGATCACTGGAACGGGCTGGCCAGAGAGGTGGTGGAGGCCCCATCCCTGGAGTCATTCGAGGTCAGGCTTGATGAGGCTCTGAGTAAACTGACCTAGGTATATGTCCCTAATTGTGTAGGGAGGTTGGACTAGATGACCTCTAGAGATCCCTTACAGCCTGGAATATTCTATGATTCTATGATTAATGTTCGATTTGATCTGCTGGACCTCTCGAGCTAAATCCTCAACAGTTGAAACATAGGCATTTAGAGAGGAGGAGATACTTAGTACTGGCAGAGATGGCCAGCCACTTCATCCATTGTTTGTCCCTGGCTCTCTCTCCAGGGCACTACTGCCAATGAATTGGCATATGATGGTGGTGCACCGTCCAGGAATTTCCGCCACATGAGTGGTGTACATTGAGCTTGGTCTGGATCCATGGGTGACTGCTCATCAGTCAGATCACCATAAATCATGTCCAGTACAGCTAATTCCCTTAGATGCTAAATACCTTTCTCCATGGTGGTCCACTTGCTTAGCTGGCAAGTGATATCCTCCTTGAAGGGGTACCTTTCCCTTACACTCAACAGGAGTTGCCTCCAAAGGCTGAGGATCTGTGCCTGCTTCCCAGTTCCCTTGTCAATGCCTGCTTCCCTAGACAAGGATCCCAATTGCTTGGCCTCTTTCCCTTCTAGCTCCAAAACACCAGCTCCACAATCCCAGGATCGGAGCAGCCAGGTGATAAGCCGCTCACCTGGGAGACAGCCATAGTCCTTCTGTATGTCTTGCAGTTCACTCAAAGACAGGGATCGGGTGACCACCTCTGGCTCTTCCTCCTGTTCTCGTGATGGCCCTGATTTGTCCTCATCCCTCACTATACAAACTGATTTTTTGGTGTATTTCTTTTTCTGTACAGGGGCAACTGATACTGGCACAGGCTGGTTCTCTGGCTCAGCTGCACTATCAGTCACTTTGTTGTCAAGTTCAGAGACCTCTTCTTCCCCTTGAGGGCACTGGATAGTGCTGAGCAGGATACGGTAGGCATGGGCAAGTCCCCAACACATTGCAGTAATTTTTGTCTCCCGGGAGCTGCCAGGTTGATAGCACACCTTCTCTAAGTGCTTTACTAGTTTATCAGGACTATGCACTTGCTCAGGAGTAAAATTCCAAAACATTGGGGGTGACTACTGGCCCAAGCACTTGCCCATGCTCTCCCACACACCCTGACACTCATAACTATCCAGCCTTGGGGCAGGTCTCGGGGTGATAACATTGGATAAGAACCATATAACCTTAAACAGGACCTGGCAGACATTCAGCAAGCACAGCAGTGGGAGCATGCTGGCCTGGATGTTCCATGGATAGGTAAAATCCTTAAAAGCCGAGGAAGTCACCTCCCCTGTCTCACCCATAGATGTGGTGAGACCACTAACAAACACTCAGGCCACATGCAGGTACCAGTTCGCCCCCCCAAACAGTGACACAATCATATCATAAGCTGTCAGCATCCAGTACAGCACAACGAGCCCCCTGACACATTTCCCACATATTATAAACATCATCACTGGGAACACACAGTGGATATAGGGATTAATACAGGACCACCAGGCAGACTGGCCAGCATCGTGAACATGCTCTGATTCAAACAAACAAACAGAAAATATATATATATATAAACAGAAAGTCATGTCTAACAGGAGTTATTTTAACATGCTCTGATCAGATTCTGTCCTTATCTCAACTTTCCTGCCCCACGTTGGGTGCCAAAAGCTGTGGTGGTTTAGTAAAGCTGCGGCAGTTCAGTCCCTGCCGGCAGCCGAGCCACGTGGCCGCTGCCACTGCCCCCCCAGCACAGACAGAGAAAAGTTTTAAAATGCCTTTTTGAGTTCAGATAAGGAAAGTTTAATACAGAACCACGTAAGAAGCAATTGCAGTAACAAAAGCAATAACAACAGTAAGAAAAAAGCAATACACAGAAATAAGCAATACTGGGGACAAAGAGAGGGAGCGGACTGATCGCACACGCCCGAGCTGTACCACTGAACCTGGAAGTGCCCAGAACTGGCCCTGGGGCATGATGTCAGCATGGTATAGAATAGCCTGGCTGCACCAAATTAACTCTGTCCTGGCCAAACCAGGACATCTGGGTTGCTGCATCCTTTTTAGAAGAGGTTACCACTTTTGCCCAAGTGGATACCATCTCTACCAGTTTGCCTGCTCCTGTTTGCAAAAAAAACCCCAAACCCCGATGGGCAGGTCACTGTCTTGGCTTCAAAAAGCTCCAAAAAAAGAGCTACTTGCCGGCCTTTACCCTTGTGGCTGCTGCACTCTGCACAGTCTTCTCGTGCAACCCCTGCACGCCCTGCTGGCTGCGCGTCAGTGAGCGAGATGGCGCTGCTGTCTTGTTGCTCACGATCCTCATCCTTGAGAAGAAAAAATCCTTGACAAGAAAAATCCTCGACAGAAAAAATCAGTGACAAGAAAAAATTTCTCCATGCAATTAAGAGTTCTTGAACTGGCCCTGGTCTGAATACAGTGCTTTTTGATTACATAATTTCTACTGTCTTTTGCTCATGTCAACTCCAATAACTTTCCATTGGGTTGTACCAAACTCTGCATTCAAACAGGCTTCGCCTAGTGGAAGCTAACTCCAAAAAAAGTAAGAAATCAGGAGCTGCCTTACATTGTGCAGCTCTGCAAAACACAAAGTCTTGGAGTGAGAATGGCACCTAGATTCATTGCTGCTTTACACACTGGGAGACTGAAGAAAGGAGTTGCATCACGGTATGTCTGAAAAGCTCGCAATATACAGACTGTAAGTCTTGGAAGAGAACCCAGATGGAAGCACAGGAGGTCTTACTGGGCAGAAATCCTGAAAAGCTTGGTTTGCTCATTCTTTCCCAGTCTCATTTTCTATGAATGAAACAAAAAAACTATGGGAAAGTGCAAGTCATCAAATGTCAGTAACTCTCAGAGTTAAAGACAAAAATCTGGTTGTGCAGCCCCATCCATCATCAACTGCTCTTTATTCCTTCCTGCTTGGCCCATCTGGTTGCTAATATTTCCAAGGCCATTGTTTTGTTTACACCTATGAATAAGCTATGAGTAGTAAGTTTGGGGCTGTTTCTTTTTTGGTAGTCAGAAAAAACTCCTAGATTCAGTTTATTTTGCAAGGCATTGTGGAATGGAAGCGTGTTGCAGTAGCACTGAAAAAATCCAAACAATTTCTAGAGAACAGTGGATTAGGTCTGGCTGTAGAATACACACTCATTACTTTCTATTGTATTTGATACTGAAATAGGATCTTTGTAAAATGCTGTTTAGTAATCATTCATCTATCACTTTGTGTTAGCTGCAGAGAAGGTTGGCATAATGCTAGAAACACCTCTTTCTTCCTAAGGGTGTGCATAAAATGGGATTGCTGTCCAAACATGAGACATTTGGGAGCCTACTGTTTCTTGTCTGTATTTCAGGCTACACTCAGCTCCCCACCCCCTTCTGCTCCCATAGAATGTGGTTTTGGGTTTTTACTCTGTATCCAACTAAGATGTGTATATAACTCTGGAACTCAGCGTGATGCTTAGCAGTTCACTAGATCAGAATAGGTGGAGATGCATCCTGCTGTGTAGGACACACAGGCCAAGGAGTCTGCATGAGGTATTGACATGACAAGTATCTAAACTCACCAACAGTGGGAGTGTGCTTTGCCTGAAGCTTGATGCAGTTTTGAACTCCTATTTCCTGGGCTGTGTTTCAGGCTCTGTAGGAAGCTTCACTCTTAGATGCTAGACAGAGACAACTGAAGGTCACAGTGGGCTTCCATTTACTGTAACAGGAAGCCACACATAAACGCATCTCTGAGCAGAAACGTGAATCTAGACATCTATGTTGAGAACTGGATGAAAAAACAACAACAAAATGTTCTCACCCTTGTGAGAACTGCTCTCTCAGACAATCTAATGCATTCAGGCATAATTGGCTGATGTCATGACTTTGCTGGGGGAAGAACAGATTGGAGACACGGCATCATATTTTGAGGGCAGGGGGAACAGAATTTAAATTTGTATTTTGTCTAAAAGAATCTCACCTACTGATGTGTATTTTGGCTGCAACAGATGACAAACTTTATGTCACAGAAGCCAGGGGGAATAATTTGAAAGCATCTCTGTAAAATCCAAGGGATTAGGACAAAAACACTTAGGCAAGATCTGATTCTTCTAGATATGATTTGTATCGGGGAAAAATTTGCATGTGAAATTCCAGTGTTGTGTGAAAGCTTCATATAAACGCCAGCCCAGCCTTTCCTGAAAAGTTAATGATAAAGTATCTTGACTTCCTGACAGAGTAAGGAGTCCCATAATGGTTGCTGTAAGGTATTCCTCTTAAAATGACAAAACCACCTTTTTCATGAGCCTTGAAATGGGCTTCTTGTACACCAGTTGGAAGCTTTACATTATGTCCTTGATGAAAAAGGTCTCTCTCCAGTGATATCAATAAAACATTTGTAGTTCTGATTCTGAAGTGATGCAGCAAAAGTGAGTGATCTCTTCCTGCTCCAGGACAGTACTCTGTGATTAATTCCAGATGTTTGGATGATGTGCATAAAAATAATTCTGTGATTTTGAAACTCTGAGACATAAGTTGTACTCTCTGTTTGATCTAAATATAGAATCATAGGATCATGCAATGGTTTGAGTTGGAAAGGACCTTAAGATCATCTAGTTCCAACTCCTCTGTCATGGGCAGGGACGCCTCCCACTAGACCAGGTTGCTTAAAACCCCATCCTACAGAGGCTTGAACACACAGCCAGTGATGGAGCATCCACAGCTTTCCTGGGCAATCTCTTGCAGTGTCACACCACCCTCATAGTCACAGAATCACAGAATAGTAGGGGTTGGGAGGGATCTCTGGAGATAATCTAGTCCAACCCCGTTGCCAAAGAAGGTTCACCTAGGGCAGGTTACAGAGGAATGCGTCCACATGGGTTTTGAAAGTCTCCAGAGAAGGAGACTCCACAAGCTCTCTGGGCAGTCTGTTCCAGTGCTCTGTTACCCTCATGGTAAGGAAGTTTTTCCTGATGCTGAGATGGAACTTCCTGTGTTACAGTTTATGCCCATTGCCCCTTGTCCTGTCACTGGGCACCACTGGTAAGAGACTGGCTCCATCTTCCTGACACCCACCCTTCAGGTATTTATAATGACCAGATGCCCTCTCAGACTTCTCTTCTCCAGGCTAAACAGCCCCAGGGATCTCAGCCTTTTCTTATAAGAGAGATGTTCCAGTCCCTTAATTAATCTCATAGCTCTCTGTTGGACTCTCTCCAGTAGTTCCGTGTCCCTCTTGAACTGGGGAGCCCAGAACTGGACACAATACTCCAGATGTGGCTTCACCAGGACAGAGTAGAGGGGGAGGAGAACCTCCTTTGACTTGCTGGTCACACCATTCCTAATGCAGCCCAGGATACCATTGACCTTCTTGGCTACAAGGGCGCATTGCTGCTGTCCCCCAGGACCCCAAGGTCCTTCTCTGCAGAGCTACTTTCCAGCAGGTCAGCCCCTGATCATCTGTACCAGTGCATGGGGTTATTCCTCCACAGGTGCAGGACTCCACACTTGCCCTTGTTGAACTTCATTAGGTTCCTCTCTGCCTAATTTTCCAGTCTGTCCGGGTCTTGCTGAATGGCAGCACACCCTTCTGGTGTGTCAGCCACTCCTCTGAGTTTTGCATCATCAGCAAACTTGCTGAGGGTACTGTCGCGAAAACAGGGGGAATAAGTCCGGTCTTGTGAGGCCAGCACTGAATGTGCAACAGACGCAAATCAAGGAAACAAATAATAACCGTTTATTTACAGCAACATTTGCAGGTTCTTTTGGATTGCCAGTGATAAATTAAGAACTGCAGGTACACTAAGGTTAACTGATATTATAACAACAACACACTAAAACTGACACACACACAACTGATACACACACACACACACTAACACCAATTTGCCCGCTGTAAGCCCGGCCACCTGGCTGATAGATCAGCCCATGAACAGAAATACAGTGGAGCACAAGACAGTACGGTCGCGACAAAAAGATAAAGGGAAAACAAAACAAGAATACACTCAGGGAAGCACATAAGTGCACCTGAGG
>JAVFHW010074111.1:23257-40922 GCA_032159205.1 Eurystomus glaucurus suahelicus | reverse complement strand
GGGTGTATGTGACTTGGACTTTTGTGACTGATTAACTTTGCTCTCTCCACACGAGGCACTGACAAAGAGTCTGGCTCCCTCTTATTAGTTCCCTTTCGTCAGGGTATTTATACATACTACTGAGCCGCACCTGACCCTTCTTCCTCTTCAGGCTAAACAGTCCCAGCTCTCTCAGCCTCTCCTTGTATGAGAGATCACTGAGTCCCCTAATTATCTTCATAGTCCTTTACTGGCTCACTCCAGTATCTCCGCTTTTCTCTTGTGTCTAAGAGCCCAGAACTGGGCATGTCACTCCCAATTTAGTCTCATCAGGATTAAGTAGAAGGGAAGGATCCCTCAACCTGCTGGCAACACCCATCCTTATACAGCCCAGGAGACTGTTTACCTTTTTTGCTGCAAAGATGCATAGTGCCCTCATGCTCAGCCTGTTGTCCACCAGGACACCAAGGCCTTCACTGCAAAACTGAATTCCAGACAGCTGACCTGTTCTCTAGCTGTTTCACTGGAGAATCTCTCCCACATATTCATGAAGAACTGAATTACTGTTTTTCAGATGGCTGATGACAACTTAAACCAAAAAATCTCTCAAGAAAGTGTGTCTGAATGCACTCATATTTGGCTTAACACCTGATTGCCTAGTTCTTTCGCCCATATGGATCAGGGAAATTACTATTAGTTTGGAATGCTTGCCAGGCCACTTGCCTTCTAAACAAACCACCTATGAGATGTTTTTCCTCATTGTCCTGGTTTGGCCAGGACAGGGTTAATTTGGTGCGGCCATTCCAGTTCAGAGGATGTGTTACTCCTTGGAGTCCTCTCTCTGATCCTGTCCGCTCCGCCCGTTTACCCACACAGTATGGCTGGTTCTGTACATTGTTTTTCTCACTGTTGTCATTGCTGTTGTTACTGCGATTGTTTACTGTGTGTCATTGTATTCAACTCTTCTTATCTCAATCCCAGCTCTGTGTTTCTCTGTCCCCCTCCCTCAGACTGCTGCTGTGGGGGCAGCAGCAGCGGCCACATGGCTCAGCTCTGGGCAGGGACTGAACCATCACACTCATGAAGTTTTTTTTCCTTTGTAGAAAGGATTGTATTATAGCCAGAAAGGTGGCAGGTTGCATGTAGCCCTGGAGCTTTAGCCATTTCTGTGTTCTTCCTGTGGCCTTGTCTAAAGAAGTTGGAAAAAATGTTGATTGAAGCTCCTTACTGATTAACGATTACTTTAGCATTCCCTGTCTTCTCCGTATCTCAGGCAGGTGTTATGGTTGGGATGTGAAAGAAGACAAAAAGACCCAGGCTTATCATATGAACAGATTCAGTAAGTGTGTCCTTCCTCTCTGTTTTGTTGTTGGAAGCTTCAATAGTAGACTTGAGGCCAGAACTTCTGCTCTTCCCTTCTGCTTATGCCTGTAACTGCAGCATTTCAGTTGCATGCTAATGAATTCTCCGGAGCCTCCATGGCTGAACTGCTAAAAACAGAAGCTGTTATCCAAGGAATGTTAACAATAAAGCCTAAAATTTAGAGTGAAGAACATATGAGACAGAAAAAAAGCTTTTCTGTACCAAAAGTAACTCAAGACATCAGAGCTAAAATATAGTGTAAAACTTTGCTTCTCATAATACACTTCCTTCTAATTAGTTACCAGTTACCACAGTGCAGCATTCCACACATTTAGTCTGTGATTTTGAAACTAGGGGTGAATTAAGAGAGTCTGTAAGGATCCTGAAACTACGTTCTTGTTCTTGTAGGTGTCCTGTGTGCTGAACAGCTGCAAAATCACACGCCTAAAGTATTCAAAATCTTGGTCTTGTCTAAGACATAAAGTCTATGCAATTTCATTCCTTACATGACCAGTTGAGCTGGTATTATAACTTAATGGTAGCCCAGAAATAGTGCTTCGAGGGAAAAGAATAGTATCTTTCTGCTGCTGAATTCTGCTTCATAAGTAACTTGTATTACACTGTTTGTGTAGCTCTAAGTAGGGAGAAACTAAAAAGATAAAAACTTAATAGTTATTGAACCTAAATCAATCTGACCATCAGCAGAAATATTTTTTGAGGGGAATCCAGAAATTAAAAGAGTTACTGGCATTGGTCATCAATGATATATGCGCAGTAAGGCTGCTTAGGGAGGTCCCTGTAATAGGGGTGTGTGACCCAGCTAGTTTGCATTGCTTTTCCACTTGCTATGAAATAGTAGCTTGCTTGCAATTTCAGTTAGCCTTCCTTTAATCCAAGGAAAGAAATCATCAGATAGTCTGAGTAAAGTTGCCCTCAAAATTCAAGAGTTCCTGTATTACTTTGACCCTGCAGATGCAAACTGAGAGTAGAGGAAGGCTGACAGTAGCTAGGGAACATGAACATTCCAGCTGGAGTTTGGGGTCCAGGGATGTCTTCCTCTTTTTATTCACAAGTTTCCCAACTGGATGAAAGTGTCAAGTGGCTTGTGATTAGCTAGCTGAATGGAGACAGTCATGTTTACTCTTATTATTTCCCACTTGGCAAAAAACTGATCTATAACAACCAGATCTTGCCAGGCTTAAAATGATCTGTTTCCCCATACTTCATGGGAAGGGACCATTTCGCTGTCACATTTGGGGCCATTAAAGGGTTACATTTGATTAAGGGCTGTTTTCAATTTAGAGGTCTAGGGAAACATGTGACTTGGAAAAGAAATGTGCAGGGGAAAAGTAATAGGATCTGCTCACCTCTCAAGAAATGCCTTGGTGGTTGTTAGAGGCTGTAGTTAATCTGATAACTGTCATCTCTGGGGCAATTCAGGATTAATCATCCTGACAGGTTGCAAGTATTTCTACCTGTAAGAATCAAGGTTCCACCATCACCATTCTAAGAATTGACATGGAAAGCAAGAGCAAACACTGTCCTCTGGCACTATTGACAGACTGACAAGGTGATTTATAAGGCAGGAAGGAATTGCAAAAACCTACTCCCATGACGTAGCCTTTAATAATGCCAACAAACAATAATTTGGAAGGACTCTGTCAGTGTCTCCTTCCAGCCTAAGCCTTTGGAAAGGTCAGATAACTACCTTATGCAAGGCAAGAGATGTTAAATATGCATACATACACGGATATATGCATGTAAGTATGTCACAACAAGTCTCAGCCAGCAAGGAGCCAATCTGGAGCTATCTTGACCCAGGATCTAAGGACAGTGACCACCTACTCACAGTGTTCTACCAGGATGAAGATACCTTTTTTAGTAAATGATGTAGGGTGTTTTCCTGCTCCAGGCAAAGTCTAATACAGCTTCCAAAGCATATGTGTCTTCACTTCATCTATGTAACCGGGCTTCATCCTGCTGCAGCCCTTCAGTGTCCTGATGAGGAAGTATCATAGCAAATGCCTTCCGCCTTTCCCCAGCACCTACTTTTCTCCCCAGATGAATGATTGCCAGTCATTTGCCAATAAAAGTGCCTCTGAAGTACAGGGTAAATGGCTTTATGCAGCCCTGTGGGGCCAGAGGAGTATGCAAGAAGCCTCCCCATTTGCATGGTTCTGCAAGGTCTTTGCAGAATAGCAAAGAGCTGGCTCAGGAGCACACAGAGGCTGAAAATTAGGGACCAATGTGCATGCAGGGGTAGAAAAAGGTACACATACATGCTAAGCATGAGAGACAGTGGTGTCCAAGGGTAGACATACAGAGATACTGCTTCTTTCTGATCCATGATAGAAGCCTAGAAATCAGCAACTCAAAATGATTTCTAATGCTATGTGCTCCTATCTGTCACAGGATGTGCAATTTCTGGCCACAGTTCACTTAAGATTGTGATTACTCATCCCTGCAACTGAAATTTCAAATTCCTTTCCTAGCCTTGGTGTCATTTCTTTCTGGATACATCACCTGCCTGTTACATTAGAGACCGTCCAAAATCAATCTTCAGTCACTTGACTGGGCTGGTGGAGAGAAAACATTGTGTGGATGGCACAGATTGCCCCCTTCAGGACCACAAACCAATTGTGTGGCCATCATGCAAATCTATGGATGTAGACTGTCCTCTTGCTGATGTGCTTCTCCCACCAGTGCCAGGTAACCCACCTGGTCAGGCTGGATGCTTTGCCCACCTCCTGCCTCTGTGGGGAGTGTGCCTCTTACTCAGTGGAGGAGAAATCTTTCCAGATGCAAAGGGAGTGGAAGGAGGTCCTGAGTGTGGTTTTCCACATCCTTACAGGACTAACTTTCTCTTGTGCTTTCTTTAGGGGCTACCAAAGACATGGGGAAGATGCTAGGTGGGGATGAGGAGAAAGACCCAGATGCTGCCAAGAAAGAAGAGGAACGACAGGAAGCCCTCAGACAACAAGAGGAAGAGAGGAAAGCCAAGTATGCCAAGATGGAAGCTGAAAGAGAAGTTATGAGACAAGGGATTCGAGATAAGGTAGGAATCCAGCTTTCAGCGCACAGTGGGCAACTCATAGTGCTCAGTGGAGAGCTACTGCTTTCAGATGATTTGTGACTAGTTCTGTGAACTAGGAGCCAGGTAATTACTTTTACTCACAGGACTTTCTAATCTTGTGAACTGTCCCTGTTTAAACACAACTTCCACACAGAAAAGCCCTGCAAATTTGACACAGAGAATGAAGATGAGGGGAGAAAAATGTCTGTTTTTCTCATCCTCTCGTAAACACTCACATTGTTTTAAATGGGGATGCTTTTGAAGCTTGTGTCTGTGGTTTAGAGAAGTGGCATAATTCAGCATGTTTCTGAGAGATACAGTCCTAGTATCTTCTTTATTGCTTCTCAGACTTTCTCTGTGGTTACAGGTGAAATGGGACAGATCTACTTAATTTTCATATTTAGGCTTCCACGACTCACATAGGATTCTGGAGTAGGTCTGCATTAGGCATGAGGGGAAAAAAAAAGAGTAATGAATATCCAAGTTGCAGGCAGATGGGCTACTTTCCTGTTTCCACTGGTTGCTGTTACTTCTGTTAGACTAGTAAATTGTTCCCAGAAGTAGGTGGGCGTTGCATTTTTCTTGCTGTGGCACAAACAGCTGTAAAATAATTTAAGAAATCTGAATGACCCCCATTAGAAATCTAGGGTGATCTAGACTAGAATTCACAGGTTCATGAGTAGGATGCATACAGCCTAAGCTTGGATGAAGCATTCAACCAACAGGGATTTTCCTGGGATACTGTCAGCTATCTAGACTTTGCTAAGTCAGGCTGAGTACTGGGAAGTGAGGAGCAGCATTTATTTATTTATTTATTTATTTATTTATTTATTTATAAATTCAAGAGTTCTGTGAAAGAACCTGACAAAGAGATGGATT
Organism: Eurystomus glaucurus suahelicus; assembly: GCA_032159205.1. Lineage (NCBI taxonomy): Eukaryota > Metazoa > Chordata > Aves > Coraciiformes > Coraciidae > Eurystomus > Eurystomus glaucurus. The sequence continues at coordinate 35,629 of JAVFHW010074111.1, read as the reverse complement.
TGATGACATACAAGTGTGGTGGTTCAGTCCCTGCTGGGAGCCAAGCCATGTGGCCACTGCCACTGCCCACCCACCGCCACAGGGAAAATGGCAGGAGTGATTAAAAATGCCTTTTTGGGTTGGGATAAGGAGAATTTAATACAGTAACACACAAGAAACAATCAGAACAACAACAGCAATAGCAATAGTGAGAAAAACAAGGTACAAAACAAGTGATATTGTGCAAGTAAACGGGTGAGGCTCTCAGCAAACCCTGGAACTTCGGAACCAGAACTGGCCCTGGGGGGTATGATATCAGCATGGTATGGAATAGCTCTGCTGTGGCTCTCCCCACAACAAAGTTAACCCTGTCCTGGCTGAACCAGGAGAACAGGACTCTGTGTCCAAGTATTGTGAATTGGTGGCTGGGAATGTGAAATAAAAGGTGAAAAAATAGAAAAAAGGGCTAGATTATTTTCTCCATTACTTGTTTATTCAGAAATTATCTTCACTTCTTCACCAACTCCAGTAAAAACAGACTTATAGAGAAGGAGAAAACTGAAACAGATTCTGTCTGGTATGTATACATACACAAGTTGTTGTTAGCAGGTATGAATTAAATCCACAAAGTTTTAAGCACTACAGATCTCCCTGATGATATTTGCTCATTTCTCAGACTCATGTAAAAGCGTAAGAAATAAGCATATTCAGTGGAGTGAGTGGGGACAGATTATTTATGCAGAATACAATTTTGAAAGTCTGTGTCCTAGGTCATGAACCTACGGTCACAAAAGTGCTCCATTAATGCAGTTGCAGGGTATTAGGGAAACAAGCCAAGGAATCATGGCTTTATCAGTTAGTTAATATGGCTCTAGGTGAGGCCTACAGAAAGGACCAGCTCGTCATGTTTGTTGTTTCGGAGTTTTCCCCTTGGCTCTTCAACAAGTGTGATGAATGCACTCTCTTGTTTAGGACTTCAGAAAAAGTGGGAGCTATGGCAGAGCTTGAAAGGAATGATGACAGATATCACAGATATTTTCCAGCATGTGCTAAGTTCAGGCTTTAAATCCAATCTGTTAAATTAAGATACATATGCCCTCAGCCCAACATGGCAACTGGGCACAGAAGTGACTTAGGGAAAGGGCAGAATGAATTATACAGCAGCAATCAAATGTTTTTTTCATTTAAAACATGCAACATTTTCATTTAGAAATGAATTTTTAAGGATGACATTTGGACACAACATTTTGAAATAACTGGACCACCAGTTCTCTACCGGCTTCTACACAATATTGAAGTTCAGCATTTGATACTGAAAATGGATTGAAAGAATGTAAAAAACATAACCAGGTTATACTCCATCTTCTGGTCAGCTGGAGAGGTCCCGGATGACTGGAGACTTGCCGATGTGACGCGCACCTACAAGAAGGGCAGGAAGGAGGACTCAGGGAACTACAGGCCTGTCAGCCTAACCTCGGTACTGGGGAAGATTATGGGGAGGTTCATCTTGGGAGTGATCATATGGCAAGTGCAGGACAATGGGGGGATAAGGCCCAGCCAACATGGGTTCATGAAGGGCAAGTCCTGTTTTAACCAACCTGTTCTCCTTCTATGATCAGGCAACTTGCCTAGTGGATGAGGGAAAAGCGGTGGATGTTGTCTACCTGGACTTCGGTAAGGCATTTGACACTTTTTCCCACAGCATTTTGCTGGAGAAGCTCAAGGCTTAGACAGGTGGACTCTTCACTGGATTAGAAACTGGTTGGATGGCTGAGCCCAGAGAGTGGTGGTAAATGGAGTCAAATCCAGTTGGTGACCAGTCACAATTGGTGTCCCCCAGGGCTCAGTTTTGGGACCTGTCTTGTTTAATATCTTCATCAATGACCTGGATGAGGGGGTTGAATGCACCCTCAGTAAATTTGCAGATGACACAAAATTAAGTGGGAGTGTCAATCTGCTCAAGGGTAGGAAGGCTCTGCAGAGGGATTTGGACAGGCTGGAGTGATGGGCTGAGGTCAATTGTTTGAGGTTTAACAAAGCCAAGTGCCAGGTCATGTATGTCGGTCACAACAACCTCATGCAATGCTACAGGCTTGGGGAGAAGTGGCTGGACAGCTGCCTGATGGAAAAGGACCTTTGGGTGCTGGTGGACAGCCGGCTGAACATGAGCCAACAATGTGCCCAGGTGGCCAAGAGGGCCAACAGCATCTTGGCCTGTATCAGAAACAGTGCGACCAGCAGGAGTAGGGAGGTGATTGTGCCTCTGTACTTGGCACTCGTGAGACTGCACCTTGAGTACTGTGTCCAGTTCTGGGCACCACAGTACAAGAAGAACGTTGTGGTGCTGGAGTGGGTGCAGAGAAGGGCAACAAAGCTGGTGAGGTGTCTGGAAAGCATGCCTTACAAAGAGCGACTGGAGGAACTGGGTTTGTTTAGTCTGGCGAAGAGGAGACTGAGAGGAGGCCTTATTGCTCTCTACAACTACCTAAAAGGAGGTTGTAGTGAGGCTGGTGTTGGTCTCTTCTCCCAAATTACTAATGATAGAATGAGACAAAATGGCCTCAAGTTGCATCAGGGGAGGTTTAGATTAGATATTAGGAAGAAATTCTTTACTGAGAGAATGTTTGGGCACTGGAACAGACTGCTCAGGGAGGTGGTGGAGTCGCCATCCCTGGAGGTGTTTAAAAAAACAAGTAGATGTAGCATCTGGGGCTATGTTCTAGTGGCTAGAGAGATGTTAGGATGAAGGTTGGACTTGATGATCCTGGTGGTCCTTTCCAACCATAATGATTCGATGATTCCTTCTATCCCAATTTGTCTGCATGGGTGACAAAGAGTTTTGCTGATTTTTTTGTGTTTGCAAAATACAAAAGCAGAAGCGGTATTATATGATTAAAACCTTGGTGGCAGAGGAATGTTAACATCTTGTTGCCTCTATGGCACAGTAAGAAATGCTCAGGACTTTCTTGTCCCTTTGCTGGCAATAGAAAAATAGTGAAATCTGGAGTTTGATGTTTGTTCCTGCAGGCAGCATATGACATAGGAGAATGTGCTGTTTAAGTGTGAGTCCTGTCTTTGCATGTGTGCCATTACTTCTTCACATTTTTCATATTGGGGCATTTAATGCTCTCAGTGGTTAGGCAGTAAGATTCTCTGCAGTATTTGGTGGTGGAGGAACCAATGAGAAGAGGTGTGCTGCTGGACCTTGTATTAATGAATAAAGAAGGACTAGTTGGCGACATTAAGGCTGGGAACAGCCTCGGCGACAGTGATCATGATATGGTGGAGTTCAGTATTTTACAAGGTAGAAGTAGGGCAATAAGTAGGATTACAACCATGGACTTCTGCAGGGCTAACTTTGTACTCTTCAAAGATCTACTTGAAGGAATCCCATGGGCTAAGACTGTGGAGGGTAAAGGAGCCCAAGAAAGTTGGTCAATTTTTAAATACCACTTCCTCAAAGCCCAAGATAGGTGCATTCTCTTGAGTAAAAAATCAGGTACACATGCTAGGAGACCTGCATGGATGAGCAAGGAGCTTCTGAAGGAAATCTCATGGAAGAAAGAAATTTGCAGTTCGTGGAAGAAGGGACTCGTCACCTGGGAGAACTATAGGGAAGCTGTCAGGACGTGTAGGAAGGCAACAGGAAGTGCGAAAGCCCTCTTATAACTAAAACTGGCAAAGGAAGTAAAAGGAAACAAAAAGGGCTTCTTCAAATATATCAATAGCAAAAGGAAGAACAGGGAAAGTGTGGGCCCTCTGCTGAATGAGGTGGCAGCCCTGATAACCAAGGATGGAGAGAAGGCAGAGTTGCTGAATACCTTCGCTGCTTCCGTCTTTAATCCTAAGACCAGCCCTTGTGAACTCCAGACCCTGGATGTAAGAGAGGAAGCCTGGAGGAGTGAAGACTCTCCACTAGTCAGTGAAGACTGGGTTAGGGATCAGTTACGAAAATTGAATACGCACAAGTCCACGAGCCCTGATGAGATGCACCCAAGAGTATTGAGAGAACTGGCTGATGTGGTTGCTGTACCACTCTCCATCATTTTCGCAAGATCGTGGCAAACAGGAGAGGTGCCAGAGGACTGGAGGAAAGCCAATGTCACTCCAGTCTTCAAAAAGGGCAAGAAGGAGGATCCAGCAAAGTACAGAGCAGTCAGCCTCACCTCCATCCCTGGAAAAATGATGGAGTGGCTTATTCTGGAGGTCATCTCTAAGCATACGGAAGATAAGAAGGTTATCAGAAGTAGTCAGCATGGATTTACCAAGGGGAAATCATGCTTGACTAATCTGGTAGGATTCTACGACGTTGTGACTGAATGGGTAGATGCAGGGAGACCAGTGGATGTAATCTACCTTGACCTTAGCAAGGCATTTGACACAGTTTCCCATAACATCCTTGTGAGCAAGCTCAGGTAGTGTGTGAGGTTGAAGAACAGAGAGCAAGCTGGATTAAGAACTGGCTACACGATAGAGCCCAAAGAGTGGTAATCAATGATTCCAAGTCCAGCTGGAGACCTGTAACTAGTGGAGTCCCCCAAGGATCAGTGCTGCTGGGTCCAGTCCTGTTCAACATCTTCATCAACGACCTCGATGAAGGGACAGAGTGTCTTCTCAGCAAGTTTGCTGATGATATGAAACTGGGATGTTTGGCTGATACACCTGAAGGCTGCGTGGCCATTCAGCAGGATTTGGACAGACTGGAGAGCTGGGCAAAGAGGTTCAACAAGAATAAGTGCAGAGTCCTGCACCTGGGAAGGAGCAACAAAATGCACCAGTACATATTGGGAGGCAGTCTGCTAGAGAGCAGCTCTGTGGAGAAGGACCTTGGAGTCCTGGTGGACAACAAGTTATCCATGGGACAGCACTGTGCCCTTGTGGCCAAGAAAGCCAATGGTATCCTGGGGTGAATTAAGAAGAGTGAGTCCAGCAGATGGAAGGAGGTCCTCCTCCCCCCTCTACTCTGCCCTAGTGAGACCTCACCTGGAGTACTGTGTTCAGTTCTGGGCTCCCCAGTTCAAGAGGAACAGAGATCTACTGGAGCGAGTGCAATGGAGGGCTATGAGGATGATTAAGGGATTGGAACACCTGCCTTATGAGGAAAGGTTGAGAGACCTGGGGCTTTTTATTCTGGAGAAGACAAGACTGAGAGGGCATCTAATTAATGTGTATAAATATATGAGGTCTGGGTGTCATGAAGAAAGGGGCAACCTCTTTTCACTTGTGCCCTGCGATAGGACAAGAGCCAATGGATACAAGCTAGAGCACAAGAAGTTCCACCTCAATATGAGGAGGAACTTCTTTACTGTGAGGGTTACAGAGCACTGGAACAGGCTCCCCAAGAGGTTGTGGAGTCTCCTTCTCTGGAGACTTTCAAGACCTGTCTGGATGCATTCCTGTGTAACCTGCCCTAGATTCTATGATCCTGCTTGGCAGGGGGGTTGGACTCGATGATCTCCAGAGGTCCCTTCCAACCCCTAACATTCTATGATTCTATGATACTTGCCCAGCAGAGCAGGTACAGCCCACTGTCTACTTAACTTTTGGCTGGAGTAATTTATGCTGGCTCTCCAGAACAGGAACTGCCCATGTTTGTAGAACTGGAACTAAGAACTTGTATGAAGAAAATGATGGCAGGTCTTTTCAATGGATTTCTGCCTGGACTCCCTGTGAGAAACACAAAGATAATAGTATGCATTCACCTCTGAATTACCAGTTAGTTCTGTTTCTGCCATTTTGATGCTTCTTTTTGATTTTAAGTGTGGCTAGATGAGGTTTCTTGCTCACATCAGCCAGCATGACCAAGGTACACAGAAGAAGGGCTTTTCCCCAAGACATCTCCAAAATCTAATTTTTAAATTATTTAATTAAATATTATATATTGCTTATATAATGCATAATATATTTTATAATGCATTCACTATTAATACATAATTTAATTATTAATAATTCTTACTTAACATTACTGCTTGTGATTTACAAGTGGATAAATTGAGCAACTCGCCAAAATCATGCAGCGCTGAGTAGGGAATCAATTTTCTGATCTGGGAGGCTAGGCATAGTCTGACCCTTGTATAAGTGGGATTTCTCCTCCTCCCAAAAACCTGGGCACCTCTACAGGATTAGTCCATGACAGAAGTTTAGGACTTAAAAGTGAGGACCATCCCAGAGCCTGTGTGACCCGTGTTCCCATTACTACCGGTCTCTAGAAGTGGCTGCCTGTTGTGCCAGTTCAGCCATCATCATTTTATGCTGCCATCTGTTGCCTGATCACATAGGCTGACACTGGACTCAGAAACATCCCCTCAGAAGTCTTCTTTCAGACTGTCCTAACATAAATTCCTGTGGGCCCAGGTCCTCCATTGCCCACTGTGGTGCCAGCATCGCCTGCTGGGCACAGCAGACAGAGATGGCTCCCTCAGTGGCCTTTCACATGGAAGGACACCACCAAGGGAGCTCAGTAAGATGCAACCAGCCCCTACAGGAAGCTTCTCCAACTGATGGGCTCCTGGTTGGTATAATCCTGGCCTCACCCACCACCCCAACCACAACCACCTGGGTGAGGGCAGAGCCACAAAGACACAGGTGGGCCAGCTTCTGCCTCTGGAACATGAAGTCAATAAGAAAAGCAAAACATTCTGCTAGGTTGTGACTCATTCACAGGTTAACTCTAGCTCGGGGCCCACAGCTCAGGCCCCAGCACTTCACTGTCCTCCCCACACCCTTTCGCTTGGAAATTCTTTAGCCAGTAGAGCCAAGACCACATGTGATAATTTCTTGTCTAAATCCCAACAGGGGCATGAATGCATCCCTTTGGATCAAGAGGCAGAGCACTGGGGAATAAAATACTTTTTCCGCAATATAAAAATCACTTAGTCAGGATAGCATAAAATTTGGTTAGTTGGCTGGAGGAGCTCTGAGTTCTTTCCAGCACACCCTCTCAAAATATTTTGATTCATCTCATCTCTAAAGATAAACAGTTCTGTCCTGGATCATGCTGCTTGTGTCAGCCTCAAAATGCAGACAATGTCATGAGAGTAATTTGATCCGTACAATTGCCTGTAATAAGTACAGCTATACAATTTTTTTTTAGTGTCATTTCTTTGGTTTTTACTCAGCTTGCAAATCAGATTCAAGGGGGACGGCTTCTACAGTTGTTGGTTCTTTTTTAAGTCAAGATAATTCAAGGACTGTGAAGGTCACCAGACAGCATTTAAAGCTCTGTACCCTTTCTGCTGCAGCCAGAGAGTCTCCTATTACTGTTTAAAATCAGGTATTAGCCAAATTATATCTCTTACATTGGCAGTTTGTTATCTGAGTCTTGAATGATCAGATAACTCTCCAGGACTTAATGAGACCAGTGGAGTTATGCCTGCTTGAGAATGAAACCTTATGCCTTCATTGCTCATCTAATGGAGGCATCATTCTTTTCTGTTGAAAGTCTTCAGAGCCAGGCTCAGCCTTTGAAATACTGCTGCTTGCTTAGAGCAAGATGTGACTTTGTGCTGGCCTCACCTCAAAGCTCTGCATCTGTTCTGCTTTTTAGTTTCATCAGCCTGGGGTTTAAGACTGCCAAGGAGAATTAGTCACTCTACATGCCTGAAAGAAGAAGGGCTGATACAAGGCCAGATCGGAGTTCATGCATGGGGCAGAGTGATAAAGTTTGGTACATGCTTTGCTTGTGGTAGTTGTGTAGCCTTTGCCTGTGTATTGGTTTAGTAAAGCCCTGGCGGGTCTCTCCACAGTAGTTGCAGCGTGGCCGCCGCTGCTCCCCGCCCCCCTCCCCTCTGCCGCGAGCTGGGGACAGAGAAAAGAAAAAAAAAAAAAGGTTTTAAAATACCTTTTTGAGTTGAGATAAGGAAGTTTTAATACAGAAACACGTAAGAAATAATTGCAGTAACACAGGGAATTAACAATAGCAAGAAAGAAGCAGTACACAGAAAAAGGCAATACCCAGGACAAAGAGATGAGCTGAACACACATGCATGTGCGGAACCACCGAACCCGGAATTGCGGCCCCCCCCACCAGAACTGGCCCCAGGGCATGACATCAGCATGGTATAGAATAACCTGGCTACACCAAAATTAACCCTGTCCTGGCTGAACCAGGACAGCCTGCTGTTGCTTATGATTAAGCTGGGAAGAGAGGGTTTGCATGCCCCATTCCTAGAGAATGCCAATTCATATGGCCTCCCTGACGGTCTGAAACTGGTTTCAGGAGTTCTCTTCCCTTCCTCACTGGCCAGCTTTGAGGCAGTTATGAGTATAGCTGACTTAATCTTACCAGACTCCAGAGCAAGGTGCTCTCTCTGGGGCTCCAGGCCAGGGCAGCCCTCTTGATGATGCAACAGAAGGGTTATGGCCTTCCTTTCACTATGTCAGAGTTTGCAGAAGACAGACTGGCCACTGCTGGTGGTGAAGTAGGATATCTGAGGAAACATTTGCCCTTTCATCATTTCCATTGGATGTGGTTTTCCAGGGTTCCATCCCCTTCCTTTCACCACAGCCCTGAGTGTTGTCTCTGTTGTAGGCCTCCTACTTTGTCAGAACAGCACATAAGTATGCCCACGCCTGTCTGGAAGCACAGACTCAGGTTATTAATTATCTGCTGATGGGGAAACTTCATGGAGGAATTTCTTTTCCTCGGTTAGGAAGAAGTGAGGAGGAATGCAGTCTGTCAGCTTCAGGCCTGCAAAGGAGGCTTTAAGTGAGTTCTTGGCTGGGGAAGTCTGACCTGGACAATGAGAGGGCTGTGGACTATCTCTGCAGGTATTTGAAAAGTGGTCATCCCATCCCTAAAGCAATGGTTTTCACTGCAAGGGTAAGATGAGGTTATATGTTCTGTTTCTTACAGGTTGTTGCGAAGGAAAACAATGTGCTTTTGTTAAATACATGGTGAAAGAGTCCCTTTCTCCTGGAAGAGATTTGCTAGGGATGGATGATCTGCAGACAGAAACAATTGGAAAAGCACTGGTCTGTTTTTGGATAAATGGCCACTCTTCTGTCATTCAGACTGGGTGTTTAGCATGTAGTTTAAGCTGATTCTGTGATGTCACATGCTGGCTTTCGAAGTTGAGTGGGGTAACAGCTGCTTCAGGGCTTCACTTCTTACTGGTAATGGGAGAATCTCAAATGAGAAACAGCTAAGCTACATCCAGAGATAGGGATATTCTGCTTCTGCAGGGCATCTGACACTCTCTGGGAAGGAGCAGGAACCTAACTGGCTCAGAACTGCTCTGGAGGCTCTTTCCCTTGACAGATGTGTGTGGTCCTTTGTTTAAGCTTCTATTTTCTCAGGGATTTAGCACTCACAGGTTCAGTGAGCGTCAAGGAGAAAGGCCTGCCACTTATGCTAGTCAGAAGCATTTGTAAAAGGCACTCTGCACCCTTCAGGCCCTTCCAGAGGCTGGAGTCACAGGTCTGTTCACCAGCATTTTTGGCAAGAATCTCTGAATTTGGTTGGCAAAAGCAATCACAGTGATGGGGCAGAAGCAATCACAGATTGTAGAACTCAATATACCAACATTTGTATTGATTTTTTTTCTTCTGCCTTCTGGCGCTTCACTTGTGCTGTTCACATAAAATCATCCATTCCTGTTCCCAGCACTGCTTTTTACCTCATCTTGCCTCAGAAATGCAAAATGAGATTTTAAAACAAACAAGACTGTGTTATTTTCTTTCTGCTGACTTGTCCTGAGTTTCCAAAAGGCAGGTTTTCCTGCACTTGCAGAGGCATCAGGCGAAGGAAAGAAAGCAGGGTGCTTTGCCTTAGATTCAGCACTCCCATGTTATGTCAGAACTAGGAACTGACCTGCCTAAAATCTTTCTGTCTCTTCAATTTAATGATCCACGTGAACACATGAATGTTAGAGGTACCACATGACACATAAAAAGAGCAATTATCTGACAGTAACATAGACCTTGAACCCATTAGAATAATTTAAATCTGCTTAGCACCATTATGAAACCATACCCTTGATGAAACTTCTTTAGTGAAAGATTTTAAACTCAGTGACATAGTTTCTAAGAAGCCTCACCACTTGCACAGTTTTGAAACATCTTTATTTCCAGTCCCAGTGATTTGGGCACTTCTTGTGTTTTTCTTGTATTGTTTCTATATATTATTGAGGGAGGCAGAGAAAATATTTGAAATCCTGGAAGGAGATGGTAGTTCAAAGCTCTTCCCTGCCTATTTCTACAACATTTATCTTGGCAAGTGTCTTAACCACAGAGCAGTGTGAATAAGAGCACTGCCACAGCTACAGTAGCTCTCTGAAAGATTGTCTGTGATTTGTCATTTGCTTTTAGTAAGGATGCCCAGAAAAGAAAAAAGTATAGTTCATGCTTAGTGAAATGATTTCATAGAATCATAGAATGGTTTGGGTTGGAAGGGACCTTAAATATAATCTAGTTCCAACCATTTATTTGACTATATGATGTATGATGTCTAGTTCCAGTCCATTTATCTGGCTCTCATGGACTGTTTTTCTCTGGTAGTCTGAAATAGTTTAAAAGGAAATTTGATTTTTTGGTTGAAAAACTAAATGTGAAAGTTCATAAATTTCTCCCAAGTCTGATGTGAAATGGAGTTGAGGAACCAGCTATTAATCTACTTAGGGTGGTGGTAATTCAGATGCAGAGAGACCACTAAAGGTGCTCTGTCTGTCCTGATAGCACCAAACAGCATGATATCCATTCCCATAGCTCACACATATACCCTGCAAGCTTTTAACCAAAATATAACTCTGCTTTTTAAGGAGAATTTATTGGCATTTGCTCAGTTATGACTCAGAAACAATGTGGTAAGACCTGCACTGGTGTGCGTGTGGACATTTGTACATGATTCTGACAAAGAAGCCTGAAATAAAAAGTTCAAAGCTTCAACATTAGGTAAGCACAGCTTTGAAGGAGTTCTGTAAGAATCCCACAGGACAAAACTATGCTTTCTCTAGTGCAGCTGTCTTTTAACAGCATTGCTCAATTCCTGTTCTCCCGGTCTTTTGTAAACAGAGCATCATGATTTTCTTGCTTAAATGATACTAATAATGTTACAGGTTCTCTAATTAAAATCAAATCTGAACTCTCTGAAGTGTTGTCTAAGTGCAATAATAGTTATTAAAGCACCTGGGTCTTGCTAGGAGATGACAGGTCTCTCTGTCTTTACAGTACTCAAGGGCACACTGAACAACTTCACAATATGAATGAAAAATCAAATTGGAAGCTGAGTAATGGCATGCCTGTGGAAACAGACTAATTTGTAAGTTGGTACAGAGGTAATAAAAGGCTACACTGGATTGATTTATCATTATTCTAATTAATAAAACACAGAACTGTATTCACAATCCTGATTAGATCAGGTAATCTATGCTCTTTCTAGTGACAATGCTCTAAAATGCAGCTCCCCTTCTGTAAAAACCTCTAGACTTGCATGCAATATAGTCCTGATCATAGTGGCTGAAATGTCTGATAATTCCTGGTTTACAAAAGTAGAACTCAAAGGCGAGAACCTCGTTTGTAGTTATGGGTAGTGCTTGGGAAAATTAAAGAGTTACAGGAGCTCTATAATCTGCAAAATACAGTAAATACCACCCCAGTAAGTGGCATCATGCTTTCTAAAACAGAAGTCATGGCGGTCCTTTTGTGACAAGGGTGAAAGGTGAAATAACATACAAATAGGGATAAATTCACCTCTAGTGCAGCCTGGAAAAGAGGATCTCAGTCTCAAGTAGCAGCCTGGTTTCTATTTCCAGCAATTGTCTGAGTTAGTGCTGAAAGATGGTTCTTTTGGTCTTCACAGTCCTGCACGTGTGTCCTGGTTTGAAGGACAGGTGTCTCCCAGGGAAGGCAGGAACCTCTCTTGGAATAGGAAATGTAAACCCCTTCCCTCCAAGTTATTGTAAATTTGAAATCAAGGGGCTCTCAGGCAAGGATATGGGAGTAGGAATAACAGTTCTTTACTAGTATATATATATTAAAGCAGGTGAACAATAACTAAATATAAACATTAACGGCAAAGCAGAGTCAGAGAGAACCCGGTCCCAGCCCTCTGGCCTGAGGCGCTTTCCCTTCGGTGCAGTGATGGTCACGGTCGGCGGGAGGGGGGGGAAGCGGCTGGTGGTTCCCGGTGGGCAGGGCCGGTGCGATGATGCCCCCGCGGCTGCAGGAGACGCTGTGGCCGCGAGCTCCGGCAGACACGTGGTAATGGCGGCGAGATGGGAACAAAGAGAGGCTCGGCTTCACCGGTTCCCCGGGGCAGTCGGTCCCGGCGGTCCGGCGGGGCTCTCAGGAGCAGCGAGCTGGGGTGGCAAGACGCCTCGGCAGGCGGGGGGTGTGAGGCAAAAGCCCAGAGCAGTGCCGAATGAGCGGCAGGGGCAGGGCTGCGGCAGCCCGGCT
>JAVFHW010074111.1:0-23157 GCA_032159205.1 Eurystomus glaucurus suahelicus | reverse complement strand
TCTCTGTCCCCCCACCAGGAGAAACTCTGACACCCCCCTCCCCAGGCCTTTGTTCTTTCTTAAGTATCCAGCCATTGGTATCCTAGTAACTTATGGGAAAAAATTGTATAGGTAAAAAGGAACAAACAGAAAGCAAATCTAACACCCAACAACGTGAAGGGCAGCATACACTTGCTATCCCTGCATCCCAGCATAACAGAGTTATCTCTGTTCTGAGAACACTATGTTGTCCCAAATCTGGATTCTTTACCCAGTGTGCAAAACCCAGTCTACACACGGAGTTGAGATACTTGTTTCATTGCATTTCTGCACAGAAAACACTGCTAGGCATTAACTTTCAAAGCTAGCACAACCCTTCAGAGGAGTTGTACGATTTTTTACAGTTTACAACAAAGAAAAAACTACAGTAAAGTAAATTATTTGTTAGTCATTAATCACTCCTAAATTTACATATGAAGGCAGAAGTTTACCATTCTCGTGTTGATGATTTAGCACCAACAAGGTCTGATGCTCTCCCTCCTTGCCTACCTACACAATCCCACCTGGAATTTTTGTGACTATTAGCCCTGTTCTTGCGACAACAACTGCTAGATAGATGTACCAAAGTGAAAGGAAATGCAGATGCAGAGAGCAGGTTTGGTGTGAGCTAAGTTTATGATGGGGCCTGAGTCACATATTGGTGGGGTGGTTTCTTCCATCCTGCTTGAAAAATTGGTTTACAATACTACAGGTCATAGAATCATAGAATGGTTTGGGTTGGAAGGGACCTTAAAGATCATCTAGTTCCAACTCTCCTGCCATGGGCAGGGACATCTCTCACTAGACCAGCTTGCTCAAGGCCCTGTCCAACTGGTCTTGAACACCTCCAGAAATGGAGCATCCATAACCTCCTTGGGCAACCCGTTCCAGTGTCTCACCACCCTCAGAGTGAAGAATTTCCTCCTAATTTCAAATCTAAATCTTCCCTCTTCCAGTTTCAACCCATGACCCCTCATCCTATCAGTACAGGCCTTTGTAAAAAGTCCCTCTCTAGCCTTGCAGGCCCCTTTCAGATACTGGAAGTCTTCAATAAGGTCTCCCTGGAGCCTTCTCTTCAGGCTGAACAAGCCCAATTCTCTCAGCATTTCTTCATAGGACAGGTGTTCCAGCCCTCTGATCATCTTCGTGGCTTTCCTCTGGACCGACTCCAATGGGTCCATGTCCTTGTCTGGCTCCATGACCCCTCCAGTTGCATTTAAATGGGAGGCAGAACATTTTAGGAAGATGATACCACAGCTAAAAGAAAAATACTGTGTGGTGAAGTGTTGTTAATGGTTCTGCTATAGATTGCTGTTGTGATGATGCCAGCTGAACTTAAATTTCTCATGCTTCCTATCACTTGTGCTACACATCTCTTTTAAGGAGCCATCCCACTGTGAAGACCATAACAGAGCATAGCAGGAACTGGTGCAAGCTTCTTTTGAGTATATGTCCCTCACTGAATTTGGATTCTATACCTCCCTCTGCCTCCCACCCACAGAGCTAAAAAAAATAGAAACCCAATTAATTTGACATCACAGGAGGTTGCTGACTATAAGCTTAAACAAGATAATACACGCATGGGTTTTTTTTTTTCCACTTTAAAAAACCACCCAAAATATTAGCTACAAATTAAAGTAACTGATAATTATATTTAGAACTCTTAAACATCAGAGAAATGTCCTACAGGATTTAACATTTTTAAATGCAAATGCACAAATTAATACAGGAACACTGGTATTGTTATGCTAATCACAATATTTTTCATCTTTTCCACTGAAGGCTGACTTTCCTTTCCTTTTGCTTCTATACAAGTTGGTGTGCTCTGATTCTTTATTCTGAACCAACAAAAGTATTCTTTGTTTAGATAGAATTTAATCTTCTCCGTTTCCCCCAAAATCTGCTATCTAATAGAAGAGTACAGTTGAATGCAACCATCCCTCACCGTGCTGAACTACAGTAGGGAACATAAATTTAGCTGAAACATACTTTGAACGTGTACAACATTACTTCTAGTGATCTAAGTTCCTTCTTGATCTGCCATGATGAGCTCTCTTACCTGCCACTTTTGCTGACAATACATTCCTACATATTCAGGAGCACTTTTTAGTGTACTACAAAATGCCAAGGACAATCTGAAGTTCATTATAGCAAGAGCAGACATCTGGACATAGAAATGAATGCAACGTGCTAGAGACAAAACTGGCACTCAGAAACTGTGGGTTTTTTTAATTGACTTCTAGTCAGAAATTCTCTGCTTAATCTGGAGATTTCTTCTCTGATTACAGGATGGAAGTCTTTGCTATTCAGTGGTAATTTAATTACCTCCACTCCTCAAGCTTTCTAAACTCATTCCCTCTTACTGAGGCTGACCATTATGCAAAAAGGCAGTTCTAATATGGATGCTGATTACACAAGAGGAAGCACATTAATATATTTGCAAAAACAGAAAAACATGTTTTCTGCAGAGTGTTTTGAAAAATTTATTATATGTGACAGCTATTCGTATTCTCATACAGTCTTGCTTTCTAAAGAGAAGTAAGTTTGTTCACAAATTGTAGTTCACATCACCTGAATGTTGTAATGGGAACAAAGCATTTTGACTGGAACTAGTTGAGCAGTGAGCAGAATGACCAGTTTCCTTCGGCATAGAGTCAGCACCATAGTGGATCAAGCCAAAACATGTTTCTCATCTCTGTCTTTTAACCATATATGTCTGGTCCCACCTCCATTGAGACCAATGGAAAGATTCCCCTTGACCTGAGTTTGCAGAAAATTCAGTGTCGTCTGCAACCAGGAGCCAGATGCAGCTCTGTTTTTCACTTAAAGTTATGCAAACAGCAATCAAGGTAAAGCAGCAAGGCATGCTGAGTACAGATCTGCTCAGAAGAGCAGTGCTTTATCTTCCAGTCTCCATTGTGAGGCAGCAGAATAGCTAACTTTCATATCTATTGATTTGGGCAGCGCTAGTCTTGGATGCTGGGGCAATGGGTGTTTGCATAGGAATGTTTCGCAATCAGCTAATAAGAAGGAAAACAGGTGTGTGGTTCTCAGCGATGTTGCTGCAGGGGGGAAGGAAGTGACTGTTAGATTCCCCCCAGTGTCACCAGAAGCAGATGCTGATGGGAGGCAGATGACAATTAGATGAGACCTTTGAAATCCACATCTGCATCTGATTTGTGCTTATGGTGAAAGTGGAAAACTGCAGGCCTCTGTCAGCCTGCCATGGGAGCCCCCTGAGAGAAACAAGAGATAAGACTGAAACAAGTACTGGAAGACCTGAACCAAGATAGGTAATGAAGGAAGCTCTGATCAACTGCTCTGATTTTGATGAAGCTGAAAGCCTGAGCTAGCAGAGAGGAGCAAGGCATGTGCAGCCACAGGGAACTTGTGGGCAGATGAGGTAAAGCACTGATAGGACAGAAGCCGTGTCTGCAAATAACTGCTGCAAGAAAGCTAGCTGAAAAATTCTGATGGCCTTGAAGGAGATGGCTTGGAAATATCTGTTAAAGGGGGTGGCAGAGACTGAGACACCTGGTACTCTCTCTGTTGCCTTTCATTCTCTACCATAGCTGGAAAGTTGCACAGTTCCCCATGTGGCATGCTGTGATTCTTTGTTTGTTACTCCCCACAAAGCACAGACATTATCCAGGGTTAGCATGGCTGAGCTGCTGGGTAAGGCAGTCTAGGTAATTCTAACAGTGCATGGCAGAATTTAAACTTGAATGAACTGCATTTCAAAGATAGTGTCCTCCTTTCAACTGTGTTAAAAGACTTCCCCAGAAGTTTTCTGGGGAGCAATCCTTTCACTCTCTCTATAGCAACTTCTTGGACATCAAGTCAGGGATAAATGAACTGCTCAGAAAGACAAGTAGACCAGCAAAAACAAACAAGAGCCGAAGTATTTGAGGGAATAGATGTAGATAAATAAAGAAAAATATGCTGTTTCCATTGCCACATAAACACACAGCAGCACTCGCACCACAGGAAGATCAGTAAGCAACACTGTAGCATCAGTAAAAAAGTCAAAACCAGGCCATAGCCCATCATAATGGCAGATACTTCTGTAAGCCTCTGAGTGAAAACTGTCTCATCTTTACCAGAAACTTAAAGGTGTGCTTAGCAGCCTGTTCACTCACAGAAAGACCAAAGAAATAATGTGGAAAGACTTCAAGGCTTTTTCTGTACCCCAGACTGTCACCGTTGTGGAGCTAAAAGTCTCTGCTAAACTTTAGCTATTGCTCTCAATTGGGCTCTCAAGCCCAAAAGGACAGATGAAAGATAAATCTTTTTGCAGTAGCTGTGTCTTTTCAGTTTTCCATTTTTTTTTCTTTTAAAAAGGCATTTCAGAAAGAATCAGGTTAGTCACAATGAGAAATATTTTAATTGTAAACAGTTGTTAAGTTCCAGAGCAGCTGAGGTCTCCAAGAAAAAGTCTGGTTAAGGCCATGTTAATCCTTGAGCTGGAAAGGTGGGCTAGTTGCCCCCTTGGTGTCTTCTCTAATCACACACTTTCAAGTCTGGCTGATAATTTTCTTCCTTTTTTTTTTTTATTGATTTGTGGGTTAGAATGTGAATTAAATTTAATAGACATGACTGTATAAGAAGTTACAAACTCTCCCCTAATTTTTATATGAAGTAAGATAAGGAATAAGCATTGAAATCTCTTGCTGGTAAATTTAAAATTTAAAAAATTACAATCTAATCTGGTAAATAAAATAGTAATTCCAGAGGTGACTCTGTCTGTCACATCTCTTCAGACATAGATTCAGTACCACCTGCAGCTACACAAAATCACCAAGGAGAAAAATTCCCTGAAGAGAAATGTAACCAGCATCATTCATATGCCAGCCTTCTCCCAAAAACTAAAACTCGGTGTTAGCTGATATGCAGTATTATTTCTTGGGCTGCAGACTGAAGAGCAAGTTCAGGCTTTCAGAGCATGTTGGGAGGAAGAGGTGTTTCCTTAGTGAAAGAAGAGAAATGTTGCTAGTTGTCCATAGTGAAAACAACCAGCTGTGAGCAATTCCTAGCACCATGGGTGGTGCACAGCTGTAATGCGGAGTTCCTGTATACATACCTCCAGACTATCAACCAGCCATACAGACTGTCCACAGCCTAGCAGTGTATGTCATTCCCCCTGCAGTGGTTGATGGTCCTGTGTTGGATCTTCTTTGTGGTGCTTGGCCCTATGACTACAAGTTGATCAAATGGTTCCTTTGTCTCAGATGTGAGTGGAGATAATGTGTCTTGAAACATCTCTCCCATGAAATCTCGTGTGATTGGAATCCACTGAACACTTTGGGTTGAAATAATTGATTTAGATAATCAGGGGTTTTTGAAGTTACTGGTTTCAACCTTGGAGGCTGTTATCCTAAATCTTAATGATGATGGGGAAAGGAAACAAAAGTATTGCCTTTGCTCAGAAATATTTAGGAGCTTCTTGTCAAACCCAAGCGCCCTTTGAAATCAGAAAGTCATGATAGCAGCAATGCATTTTTTGCTTTACTGGTAAACAATTTAGCTTATTCTTAATGGAAAAAATTAAGGGAGAAAATAATTAAAAGAGCATCTACTTCATGTCTATTCAGTAGTTCCATACTGTTGATATTAGAAAATACTGAGTACTTTGTACCAACATAATTCTTCGATTTTTTGGCATCATATCCTATTTTCTTTTCAAAGGTCTTTTCAAGCTTATTCATGAAAAATGTTTCAATGGGCTTAAGTTAGTTACTTCATGGTTCTCATGTAAGAGCAATCTCAATTCCACTTGGTACTTTAATTAAAATTTAGGCATAAGTAAAGGAATAGCTTTTAGAGAGTGACAATTTTGAAGCTAATAGGTGCTACAGCAAACCTGAAAGCCTTTCTTCTTCCTCACAAAGGTCAAATGCCTCCCTAACATAGCTGAACTGAAATGATTGTAAGTAATTGTGCAGGTGCTTGTGAAGTCACTACTGGCTGAGGGGTTGATAGGGCAGGAGCAGGCAGGTGTAAGCAGCCATAAAGGCAGTTGGTTAGAAGGGGAAATTACTGAGCAGAAGAATATTCCTGCCAGCCTGCGAGCTGTGGGCTTGGGAACCAGAAGCACCCTTGAAATGTGCAGCTGGTCTCTTTGAAGCACAACTGGGCACCACAAAATGGGACGCTTCCTGAGATTGCATTGATGACCACAAAACCAAGAGAGTTCAACTTCCATTTATTGTCCAATAAAATGGAAACAGTCTGGGAAATTTAAATTGATCTGAATAAACAGAGCATGTCTCTGAGCAACCTGGTCTAGTTGAAGGTGTCTCTGCTCATTGCAGGGCGGTTGGACTAAATTACTTTTAAAGGTCTCTTCCAACTGAAAGCATTCTATGATTCTATAATAAAGAGGGTAGCTTGCAGGTATCCTTGTTGCTGTAGATTTGCATGTGACAGTTTGAGTTGATTTTTTAAATTATTATGTATCACCATAATCTCCAAATTTCTGAGCACATACTTATGGAAATAGCAGCAAACCCCGAGAATTACTCGAAATGTCTGAAGGCTGAGTGATGAAGGTTGGTGGTGCCGAAATGGTTTTCCTTGCACATGCCTCCAAACCAGCAGTTGAAAAGAAAATCTCTCCTAGTCTGATTCACTCATGCGTATCTTTACTCTAGTAAATCTAGCATTTTGAGTATAAAACCATAAAATGAGATTTTGGTTACTCGTGTAAAGTCTTAGTGTTATGCCTTTAATTCTTAATGGGAGTAGTAAATCTGAGGTATTCATTCTACTCCAGGCTTAATGATGTTTCTCTTCAGACAGCGTGAGTCAGCTTTATCTCCAGAAGTGCAGAGTTCAGTGTGCAAATACAGAGATTCTCATTAAGGTTTACATTTACTAAGAGGTCTTTATGTCCTACATATACCGAGGGAACAAAGTTGAAGTTGTGTAGCATATCTCCACATGAGAATATGTAAAACTGTTGTTTTCACTGCAGTCTGCCTGTCTGTCCTGTCCTGTTTGCTTTCTTTTGTTGATAATTATTGTTTCCTGAAGTTTTGCCACAGCCTTTACTATCAAAAGCTGCAGATGGAATTTCAAAATCGTTGTGGATAATGGACTTGAGCATCAGACTTGTTAAAAGAAATAAAGAGGATCAAAGCGAGTAGAATACCACCCCAAAACTTTACTATCAGAAATCTTGTATTGTCTTTGCTAGGCCCACAGCCATATAGTCTGAAATTCTCTCCTGTGCTTGTTTCCAAGTGATCTGAAC
This sequence comes from Eurystomus glaucurus suahelicus, assembly GCA_032159205.1. Taxonomy (NCBI): domain Eukaryota; kingdom Metazoa; phylum Chordata; class Aves; order Coraciiformes; family Coraciidae; genus Eurystomus; species Eurystomus glaucurus. Next base: position 15,887 of record JAVFHW010074111.1, on the reverse strand, counting down.
ATCTGACTGTATTGACTTGTGAGAGCTGTCAATCCACTGGGCTTTACTTAGAGAGGAATTGTTAGGATGGATAACTTGGATGTCTGTGTAAAAGAACAAAATCAGAATATTAACAGTGATGTTCATACTGGAGAGCATAGGCAACATGTGATGGATGGCTTCCTGTTCAGTGGGTGACTAACAATGTGTTGTCTCTCCCCTGCAGTATGGGCTAAAGAAGAAGGAAGAAAAGGAAGCAGAGGCCCAGGCTGCACTGGAAGCTAATGCTGAAGGGAGTCTGACGCGCCCAAAGAAGGCAATTCCCCCTGGTTGTGGGGATGAGGAGGAGGAGGAAGAAGAGAGCATTCTAGACACAGTTATCAAATACCTACCAGGGCCCCTGCAGGACATATTCAAGAAGTAATAGCTGCAGACTGTTAAAGGTGCATAAACAGTACTGCAAAGGATTTCTCTTTTGCCCAATGGGGATTCACAATCTTGACATCCATCACACAGCTCCTCCACCTCTGCCCTCTACTGCTCAGTAGAAGTCCCTTTGCCTCCAATTCCCTTCTAACTGCCTCTTTCCCTTCCCTCCACTGCAAGACTCATCCATTCATTTTTTGTACGTATTCACATCCAGTAGATGCCTGTGAATGGATGTAAAGATTAAAAAGCTGCAGACTACACAACTTTTATTATAAGCCATAGTACTATATATGTTTAATAAGGCAACTGTACGTTAAATATAGAAAAGGAACAACCTCACGTGCATTTCCATCCAAAGCAGGAAGGAATGTTCACTCGATGTGAACAATGGCCTCTTTAATTTCCTTTAATTCTCTTTTTATTATTCTTTATAATAATTATTAATCATTATTATTCTTCTTGTTGATTGGCTCACACTAGCCACTTGTTGTTGAGCACTTCTGCCCTTGGAAAGGATATCTCAGTTCTCTCATGGAAGTAGAACTTTTCTGTTTTAATCCTTCACTGGCATTAATAATTAATCTTATCAATTCTTACAAGTACTTAAAGGGTAGGTGTCAAGAGGATGGGTCCAGACTCTTCTCAGTAGTGCCCAGTGACAGGAGAAGAGGTTACAGGCACAAACTTGAGCATAGGAAGTTCCTTCTAAACATGAGGAGGGACATATCTACTTTGAGGGTGGCAGAGCACTGGAACAGGCTGCCCAGAGAGGTGGTGAAGTCTCCATCTCTGGAGACATTCAGAACCTGCCTGGACACCATCCTGTGCAACCTGCCCTAGGTGAACCTACTCTGGCAAAGGGGCTGGACTAGATCATCTGTGGAGGTCCCTTCCAACCCTTACCATTCTCTGATTCTGTGAAGACATCATTTGGAAGGTAAATAATGCATGACTGATACAGCTGACCACTCAGAATTGTGCAAGAAGTGAGTCATCTGCACTCAGATAATGGTAGAAGTTATATACTTCAGAATCTAAGCAAGAGCCATGTCACTTTGGGAATGAGCCATGCACTTGAAAGAGTAGACTTGGTCACATAGTTGCCATACAGAGCTGAAACCAGAGGAGAAACTATCAAACTACAGTTCTCTGGTAGAGGACTTCCCCAACCCCTTTGAAGCCAATGACCAAATACATAGGCCATTCTGGTTCACTAACCTTCCTTTTTCTGCCCAGTGCCATATTCAACTGTACCCTACCCAGCAATGCTTGCAGGATGGACATTTGGTTTCCAGTATATTGTTGCAGCTGTGTCCTGCCCACCACTACGGTATGTGGGAGAGTGTGATGGCCTGAGTGTTAGCCATGGCTCTGGAAATCCAGAAATCCTGAGTATGCCTGCTACGTATCATGTTGAATTACTGTGTTGCCTTGAAAAGGTCACTTATTTTTCTGCCGCAGGCCGCTGTAAAATGTAGGTTTTAGTCTCTACCTACTCTAAAGGCATAAAGTGAGGATGCTTCTCCAGTGCTATGCAGAAGGTAACTTGATGCTAGGGTGGGGGTAAATCTTCCCTCCTATTATCATTGTTGCCTTTCCCAGACACAGATACAGAGGGGTTCTTAATACAGCACTGTAGGCATTGAGTAACAGCATAAGATAAGCCAAATTCTACTGGAGGTGTTACTTGCTAGTACATACATAGATACACATACATAGTTGGACTTATTTTGAACACAGACCTTCCTGATCAGGTATCTGGCTTGTCATCTGAAGAGGTGATCCTGGACTTCTTGCATTTGGCTAGGTCTCTGTGGTTGCTGCTGTGAAAGCATCATGCCATCTCAGTCTCACAATCTTGTAAGAGAATCAGGGTTTGTCTGGCAGAACTAGCATTGCTTGTCATTATCATGGCAACAACAAAAGTTTCCTAAGTATGTGGGAGAGATTTGGAAGCAAATACATGATTTCTACCAATAATAAAAAGGAAAGCAATCTCAGACACTTCATTATGTACCTAAATTAAGGATTTTACTTCAATGGAACTTCTCTGATGCACTTGTGCAGTGGAACTGAGTTTAGGCAAACATCTCAGTACCTTCCTGAATACAAATTTTAAAAAATCTTTTCAGGTAAGCAGAAGAAGTCTGCATCATGGTTAAGGCAGTAAGCTCGTCAACTCTGTGCCTTTTAACAACGTTTCCCATAATAGCAAAAAATATTATGAAACAGAAGAAATATATTTATTTTGCCCTCCTCATCCAAATCTTATTTGGGTATGACAGTCCTTGCTTCTTCACAAATAACCTCAACCATAAGTTTCTACCAAATCCAAGTTGGATAAGTCAAAACTAGCTGATAAAGATGCAACTTATTTCAGGCTGGATCTACAAAAAGACACACTCGTCCAAGCATAAGCTGCCAGGGGCTTCCCAGAGGAAACAGAAGGTAGGGCTTACTCTTTCAGATAATGCCAGTAGGATTTTGCCCTAACTTTCACTTAAAGCAAGATGAGTGTCTCCTCCTAAGACTATAATGACCCAGAGCACTCTTTTTCTCTGAAACAATGCTTGGGTATAGGATAGCAGTGTTGAGCAGTTTACAATTTTCTGGGGAGAGTGTCCTACTCACCCCATGCAAATTCATCAGCTAGTAATTTAAGCCTATTTAAGTAAACCTCGAGGAACTGAACACTCTCATGTCACAAAGGCAGCAGCTGGTTTTGATGCTATACCACAGAGGGAAGTAAATCCAACACCCCTGAAAGGTAAAGGCAGAGCCTGGCTCTATTGCTTCATCTACTCATTGGTAGTGAAATCTGGTCCAGATCACACTGACACACTGACATCAATACTTTTGAAATGATCTGACTAACCTCTGTGGCCTGCATCCTCTAATACATAAGTAGAACCAGAAGAAATGTGCCCCTGCTAAAAGAAGTATATCCATTCATATTTTTCCCTGGCCTTGTGCTGGAGAACTCTGCAAACAAACAAAGAGGATGAGCTCGTTCCACTTTGCTTTGGCCTTTCTCAACCACTTGGTTGTTGACCTTTCCCTAGGTCCTGTCATGGACTCACTTTCTTATCCTGCCAAATACTGTTCCTGACATAGAATCATAATTTTCTACCTAGTGTCATCCTTGCAGAATGTTACTGCCAATTGTTTGTTTGTTTTCACAGTGTCCCTGGCAGCTTGAAGTGCATGTATGTGCACATATGTGTGGAGGATGAGGAAAAAGGAAGAGAAAAGGAAAGAGAGAGAAGTGAAGGTGTTTGGAATTATTTTTAATGTGTCTCAGCAGCTGTGCTGATCCTGACTGGTCTAAGTCGGGATCTTGTGTAGCCTGTGCTCAAATTTTATAAGCAGGTAATGCTATCTTTGTGCTCAGAGCATTACAAATACACCTTTCGTGAGCTGAGCTCCTAAGCTGTGTGAACATCTAGATCCAAACCCTGAAGAGGGCCATGAGAACTCTGTGCTGAGTTTGTTAGGCCCCATGCCATGCTCACAGAGCAGGAGGGAAAGGGAAGGTGGTTTGTTAAATTATTTATTAAATAATGTTTTCACTGTGGGAGCTTCTCTGACCAGCTGTGTCATCACTTCTGTACCTCAGCTCTCCACACCCACAGCAGCCCTTCTTCCATGGACAGCAGAGAGTTTAGCCAGCTGTAAACTGATAGTTCCCATTTTAATTTTCCTTTTCGTTCAATAAACAAACATGACAGAACATCTACCGTGAGTCTTGGACAGGTTTTTCTTGATTTTGCCTCACATAAATTTTGGCATCTTACATGAGTTCTGTACCTCTGCTCAACTCATTCCACTGTCCCTAAAGTGCCTAAGCCATGCTGAACAGACTCAAGAGCAGGCACTCTCCTCTCTTTTCTGCCCATCTATTTTCCTTCCCACTCTGAAATGGCAACATGGGACACAGATACCTTTGGCTCATGTATGGGTGTGAGAAGCATTGTCTCAGACACTTTACCCCTCAGCACTCAAGCAGGTGTTGAAGCATTTAAACCAGACCAAAGAGAAGCATGGTTCATTGTTTGGATTCTGAATATCTCTTTGTCTTTCCATGCCATTGTTTTATTTGCATCACTGGTCTGTTCAATCTCAGGTAAATGAGGTCTTTTGGTTTTTTAACTAGTTTTATTCACACAGAAAGGTTGGTGGCTAGACACTGCAACCATTTTCCTTCACAGCTCCAAGACTTTACTGGTTAGTAAAAAGTAAGTCCAAGGGCCTCCACATGTGGAGGGTAAATTATTCAGTTTGCCATTGACCTTGTGAACTCACATTTATATTTAGAGAAAGCCATATGAAATCAGACTGCAATATTAATTATGAATGCTACTCTTGTGTTTAAAATAAATAAAACAAAATATAAGATCACTTGCTAAATTAGTCTGGAGTTCCTCTGTCTATGTTTCTAGTACCATATGTTGGCTAAGGTCCATCCTAGCCCCTCTCCTTTGTCAAGAATGACCATACTAATGCTGCTCAACACATCTTTTTGGCAAACTTACTGTGCTAGAATAAGCATTGTTAGAAATCAGCTGTTGTAACCTCAGTGTAATGTTTTATGTATCTGAAAGTTGGCTGTATCTGTTCTCAATATATGTTATCAAGATAACTGTTTCTTCATGGAGTCAGTAAAATGTTTCAGTACTGTCATTAAAAAATTGTTGTTTCCTCTTTCTCTGTCATACACACAGAACAAAATTTAACTTAGCCATGCATTTTCTAATAGAAATACTCCCCAGGTTGTTTTCAGATGTATGCAGTACTCTCCAAGCAACTAGAAGATGATTTAAAGTAGAAACTTTGTGAATGTGAATTCCATTTTTATTTGCCTGCTACTTTTTCATGCATGATGTGGGTAAATGGTATGATATTCTTTTAAAATGAAATCACAGCCAATAAAACCCCCAGTGATTTCATACAATTTTTGCAATGCTTTCCTGTGAATGTTCTACCAGGCTACACTTGGAAATTGAATTATGGATCACAGAATCACAGAATTTTAGGGGTTGGAAGGAACCTCGAAAGATCATCTAGTCCAACCCAGAGCAAGATCACCTAGACCAGGTCACACAGGAACACATCCAGGAGGGTCTTGAATGTCTCCAGAGAAGGAGACTCCACTACCTCTCTGGGCGGCTTATTCCAGTACTCTGTCACCCTCACAGTGAAAAAGTTTTTCCTTATGTTTATGTGGAACCTCCTATGCTCCAGCTTGCTCCCATTACCCTTGTCCTATCATTGGACATCACAGAGAAGAGCCTGGCTCCATCCTTATAACACTCACCCTTTACATATTTATAAACATTAATGAGGTCACCCCTCAGTCTCCTCTTCTCCAAGCTAAAGAGACCCAGCTCCTTCAGCCTTTCCTCATAAGGGAGATGTTCCACTTCCTTAATCATCTTTGTGGCTCTGTGCTGGACTCTTTCAAGCAGTTCTGTGTCCTTCTTGAATTGAGGGGCCCGGAACTGGACACAGTATTCCAGATGTAGTCTCACCAGGGCAGAGTAGAGGGGGAGGAGAACCTCTCTGGACCTACTAACCACACCTCTTCTAATACACCCCAGGATGCCCCCAGGTCCCTTTCCCCTACACTGCTTTCCAACAGGTTGGTCCCCAATGTATACTGGTACTTCATGTTGTTCTTGCCCAGTTGCAAGACTCTACACTCGGCCTTGTATGTCATTAAATTTCTCCCTGCCCAACTCTCCAGCCTGTCTAGGTCTTGCTGAATGGCAGCATGGCCTTCAGGTGTGTCAGCCACTGCTCCCACCATTGTGTTGTCAACAAATTTGTTGACAGTGCACTTTGTTCCCTTATCCAGGTCATTGATGAATATATTGAATAGTACAGGTCCCAATACCGACCCTTGAGGGACTCCACTAGATACAGGACTCCAACTAGACTCTGCGCCATTGACCAGAATTCATGAGAACCAGGGCCTGTAATTGCGAGGCTGCTATCAGCTGTCTGTAGAAGGCCTCATCAGCTTCCTTGTCCTGATCGGGTGGCCTGTAATAGACACCCACAACAGTATCACCCATGCTAGCCTGCCTCTTAATTCACAGACTCTCAACTCGCTCCTCATCTGCCCCTGGACAGAACTCAATACATTATAGTTGCTCTCTCACATAAAGAGCAACTCCACCACCTCGCATTGCTGGCCTGCCTTTCCTAAAAAGGGACATAGCCGTCCATGACCACATTCCAGTCATGTGAGCTGTCCCACCATGTTTCTGTAATTTCCACCAGATCATAACCCCTTGACCGCATACAGATTTCCAGCTGCTCTTGTTTATTCCTCATGCTGTGTGCATTCTTGTACAGGCATTTCAGAGATCGAGCTGAGTACATTGACTTCACCCTAGGGGAGTGGAAGGCCTTCTGGTCTTCTTTAATACTAGAATACTGTCTTACTGGTGCAAACCCAGCTACAACCCCATCATCCTCCAAATCTAGTTTAAAGGTCTGTGAATGAGCCCTGCTAATTCTTGCCCTAGAACCCTTTTCCCCCTGGGACATAAGCCTTTCCTATGCATTACTGTCAGGTCTTGTACTTTATAAAACCAGCTGTGGTCAGAGAACCCAAATCCCTGCCTGTAGCACCAGTTATGAAGCCAGTTATTTATGGACTGGATCCTTCTATTCCATCCCATATCATCTCCTGAAAATGGAAGGAGGGAAGAGAAAATAACTGGTGCCCCAGAATCTTTCACCACCCGTCCCAAGGCCTTGAAGTCTCCCTTCATTTCCCTCAGACTACGGGATGCAGGTTCCTCCCCACCTGTCTGGATCAGAAGTGGGTAATAGTCTGTCGACTGCACCAGGCTGGGAAGTTTCCTAGTGATATCCCTGATTCTGGCTCCAGGTAGACTACAGACTTCCCTATAATGAGGGTCAACTCTACATACTGGGCCCTCTGTTCCCTTTAGGAGTGAGTCTCCAACAAGAACCCTTCTCTTCGTCCTTGTGGATGCTGATATACAAGTAGGATGTTAACAGAATCGAGGAGAAACATGGATATTATTCAAATGGGTATGTTTATTTTTTTGATTTGTCAAAAACACTGATGAGGTTTGACATCTACAGGTTATTATCTAAGTACATTTTTCTATTAGGAACTAATTCGTTTTCCTTAGGAAGAGCAGAACAACATATTTTGAAAGAAACAGGCATCTAACTGATTTAGTGATAATATGTTTGGATCTTAAAAAAGGTAAAAAAATTATTTGCAATGACATCAAATATATCGCTGGATGCAGAATTTGTGATATATGCAAAATTTTTGGGTGGCAAGTTCAGGGACAAATCAGTAGTTATATTCAGCATAAAAGCATTGCATACTGTTAGAAAGAGAAATAACCATACATCTTATAGGAAATGCTTATACACTTTCCTCTAGGAAAGCTCTTCCTTAGGACCATTGTGTGGTGATGTGTTTGGTGCTTTTTTACTAACAGAAGTAGCCACAAGACTGTCACATAGAATCAACCCATATTATTTACATCCTATAACACCTACTCAGACTTTGAGCCCAGCACTGCTAAGGCTAACACATGCTAATGCTATTGCAGGACAGGAAGTCACAAGCAGGCTCTTCATTTACTCCAAGTTCCAGGTGAGGTCTGTGTTTGCTCATGGGTTTTTTTAGGTCAGTTCAGTACAGCTCTACATTCAGGGGGAAAAAAATGAGAATAGAACACTTCAGTGGAAATTTCCTACGTGGTCTACACAAGTTTTCAGTCACTGAGGTTGTAAGGGATGCAAATGGGATTAGCAAATGGGAGAGACATAGTTGACTACAATTAAATGTTCATCAAGGATAAAACTTAGCCACTGTTGATTTTTTTTTTTCCCCTGTGTGAACTGATCTAAGCCTCTTTAAAGCTGACCATAGAGTGGCCATTATTCACTTAATGCTAATTGTTGTTTCTCAGAGACTGCAAGTGTTTTCTACAAAAAAATTCCTTTCTGCCCTCACTTCCTTTAATGCTGAGATAAGACAGTCCTGCCTCACTTGAGGCATTCTGCAGATGTTGCATGGGTGTTAACCCCTAGCAGAAGTGGAACTCATCTCACCATGAGATTTTCCTCCAGGTCAGAAGTTCTCTAAATCATAGTCTCCCCAGTCCAAGGATTTTCCAGAAAAAGCAATGGAGACAAAATTTTTGGCTTGTTTAAAAAGCAGATAAAGGATAAAATTTCCTAAGACTTTACATACTAATAAGTAATATAAAAGATTAATTAAGAGGAAAAATTTTGCAAGTCCTCTTCCTACTTCTCTCCTACTAATAGTGTCTGAATGAGGGCTCAGGAGCAATTGCAGTCAGCATGGAAAGCAATGTTTACAGCTGAAGAAATTCAGACTTCATTGTGAATGATGTCCCCTATCCCCTGGATAGTAGTAGTCACTGTAAAGTGTCTCCAATTAAGACTACCCCATGGAAGCAGGCTGGGCTACATTAGGGTGAAAGTGCAGGCCTGCCAGTAGAGGCCTACTTCCCAGCAGATGTCTTGTGCCAGAACACTACTGTCTCGTCAAGAGACCAGAAATTAGAGCATTACACCGACAAAGTGAGTTTCTGAGATGGTTCAGTAAAGCTGTGGGGATTCAGTCCCTGCCGGGACCCGAGCCATGTGATCATTGCTGCCTTCCCACCCCCCCCACCGTCTCCCAACTGCCCTTCAGATGGGAAAGAACAGCAGGGGGCCTTAGAAGTGCCTTTGATAGTTGAGATAAGGAGAGTTCAATACAGTACCACACGAGAAACAACCAGAACAACAACAACAGCAGCAACAGCGAGCAAAACAGCCACCAACAATTCCGAGCACACGGACAAGGCAGAGTAGTCCCGGACTGTGAGCGCAACCTGCCCCGCCATGTGGCGCCCCCCCAGAACTGGAACTGGCCCAAAGCCCATGCTGGGGCATGACATCAGCATGGTATGGAATAGCCCGGCCTCAGTTCCTGCTGACCGGATTAACTCTGTCCTGACCAAACCAAGACAGTTACTATGCTAAAACACACTTCTTCACTGATGACTGTAAAAGGCTTCTTAAACACAATCCTAGCTTCTAAATCCCTGGCTTGGTTCTATCCAAAGAGAGTATGCAGATTTTGTGACTAAAATAAAAACAAAAGATGTGAGAAAGGGAATGAACACACACTAATAGTGGCACAGATAATGGCTGTTCAGCAAGCCTGAGGGACCCTTGAGGTGCTCTGGAGAGGCAGAGCTGGGGTGAATATTAATCCCTCTTTCTATAGTTCGTGAGTCTCTTTGCATTATCACCCTTGACAGTGCTCTGGTTTGCTGAGCAGTGAAGGACTTGCAGTCACCAGGGAAAGTGTTTCAGCCTGGGAAGCTTGACTGTAGGCATATCAGAAGTGCTAACCAGAGCTAAAGCATTATGTGTTGATTTCTCATGTCAGCTAAACTCTGCCAGAATACCCATTTGCGTTCCTTGCCCCATACAGAAGACCTACTCCCAGCTCTGCCTAGTGACCACAAAGGACACATAGCCTTCTCTAAAGCGCAGGCCCCTAGACCCTACATATTTCCCTTTTCAAGCCTCCCTCTCCTTTTTACCTGGAAGTTGTAAGGATGAGACATTTCCATGTAAAAAAACTTTTGACCAGCTCCACCCTTGCATTAAATAGCTTTTCTGTCTCCATTGCCACATTGTTTGCAGGGTTCATTCCTTCTGTGCCTCTTTGCTGATGCAGACCACTCACAGTGGCCATTTCATAAGATCAGTAGCTTCTTCATTCCCTTGTCCTTTATACCAGCCTTTCAGGTATGCTCAGCCTCTTTTCCCAGGCAGAGAACAAGCTGGTGAGGAACAAGTTGCAGGCAATGGAGCAGATGGCTCTGCTTGACCTACATCAGGAGCCTTGCAAGCTGGTGTCCAAACTTGTTCTGGAAGGCTGCCCCAGAAACTGCACACTGAACCAGTAGGTTCCCCAAATGACACTGGAACACAGAAGATGAGTGACAGCAGACAGTCCTTGATAACTACCCTTCCACATCTCCTTCATTGGTCTGCTTAACAGCATTCTGACTCATTGATTACAGACACGTTTGGTGAGAACCTGGGAGCTTCTCCCAGTTCTGAAGATCAGAGGGCCAGAAAGGGATATTTGAAATCCTTGCTCACAGATCCAACAGCTGAACGCTCACTGAGCTTCCATGTTGTTGGGCAAAAATGCCAGGGCATTCTTTCTGCCTAAGGGCCTAGCACTTCCTTCGACAGAGTCATAAGCTTAAGAAACATATTTTTGAGACAGGTTGGCTCCAGTTCTTTCCTAATAGTGAGTGCCTCATCCAGGCTCATGTAGTATTTTTATGTGCAGTCACCACAGAGTGTTCAGATAAGAAAAATAAAAGCAACATCTGTAAGCTTGTATTTGGAGACAGTGCACAACAACTTTTCCCTGGTCCGTTGCTGTTTGGCAGAGACTATCTGGCTGTGGTCCACCGTAATTCTCTGCAGGCATTTAACACCACTCTGGTTCATTAATTGGCGGAGACTTAAGCTCTCATCTTTCACAGACTGCCTCGCTATTGCCAATAGACTTTGGCAGGTGACGGTAAGGAAACTATTTATGCTTTAATTAAAATTTAATTAAAATGTGTCACACATTCCCTTAAGGCCCTCCCTACTATGGTCTCAGTTCTGATCATTGAGTAAAACTCTCCCTCATCATACCTTGCAATGGTAGCTCTCAGGCTGTTCTGCCCAGTTTCTACAGAAGCACCTTTTGTCACCATTGGAGCAATTGGGATGCTGTCACAGGGACACTAGTAAGACCTAGTAGTACTCTTAGATGTCAGTGTAATGTAAGATGTCATATCTTTGGCTGAGAGATAGCTTGGTATAAGACAGTTATGGAAAATCTCCCTTTATCTTCTCTAGGACTGACAGTATCTGCTGGCTGCTTAACATAACTCCAAACTGTATGCACAACAGTTCCCTTGCAAGTGAGAGTCACCACACCAGAGGTCTACATGAGCAGAACAGAAATACTTGTGTGAGGATCAGCTTGATTTTCAAAACCTTCCCACCTTCACTGACTCCTGTGTTTATGGAGAAACACAGTCCTGCAGGACTATGGGTGTTATGTGACTGTAGCATACCTTTGTGCCAAATAGAAGCTGTAATCCAATCAAAGCCTGTGGTTGAATGCCTGCCGTCATATGGCAGCATGTGTGTGGGGCTGAATGTGGTAAAAATGACAGTGAGGCTAGACAAGAAAAGGGAGAACCAGACAGCACTGGGAGACCACTAGTTTTTGCAGGCTGACTGCTAAGGACACATTGCCTTCCAAGGACCTGTTGTATGTGAACATACTCTAGGTATGTTATGTCAATATGCAGCAGGATGAGCTTGTGTGAAAAGTCAAGGCAGAAGATGAATGGCTATGGTACACACCATTGAGACTTGATTCCACACAGCAGGGGTTCCCTGCATAGCGCCTTGCTCTTAGTCTCCCCTTGTGGTCAGGCTGCTGTGGAAATGTCTTTTTAGGAAGAAAATATACTATTATATATCTCTATGAGTCATCAGATGCAGCTTGAGTCTTCTTTGGCACAAAGAGCCCAAGGAAGCAGAGAAACCAAACCATCTCATTTGGAGTAGCAAAGGTATTCCAAGGGAACATGAGATGGGATAGAGCAGAGGATGAGGACATTTCAAGAAAAAAAAAAAAAAGGCAACAGATGAGAAAAAGAGTCTGGTTTTACTCATAATCACAGCTTTGTAGATGAAAATCTGCAGGCAAGTGTGATTTTGTCACTGTCAAAGGACTGCATGAAACTAACAATTACAGCTGATGGGAGCAGTGGAAGAACTAATAATAAATACAGTAATAAACACAGCTTTCAAAACCTCCCTATTTTACTAAGTTCAAGACTGTCTGAATGCTGGAGAGCTAATAGGAAGCTGCAGATGGGAGCAATTGTCAGACCTGACCATGAGTGAGTTTGACCTGTTAAAATTGCCTAGCAAATCCACAATGAATATGGGGTTCCTGGGAGAAAAGGCTGCTATAGGATGCACAATCCGTTAAACACACAGAGATACACACACACACACATGCAAGACACAATATCCCAGCCCACAAAACCCTCATAAAGTTATGTCACAAACACTGTGTTCTTAGCTTGTGAACGTCTTCTTTCACAGTAGCAAACTTGAGCTGAGTGCTTAATTTTCCACTAGCATTTCCTTGGCTTTGAGACCTGGCTGGCAAAAGGTATGTGGCAAAGATGCAGCATTTGCTGTCTCATCCAGCTCTCAGACCACCAAATGGCTGAGACCAAAACAAACTGAATGAGCACAGGAGTGGAAGAGAAACAATGCTCTCTTCCTCATGCCCTGGGGAAGAACTGGCTTGTTCCAGTGGTGGTGAACTGGATCCTGGAGGAAGGATTCCAGATGTAACAGGCTTGGAGGGAAACAAGTGAACTGGGAACTAGATCACCAGACTAGGATTTAGGGTAACTTTTTTGCTGCCTCTTCTTTTTGTTACCATCCACATGGAAGCTAGAAATTACACATTTATATTTTGTTCAAGTGCTGGGTGCCACTGTGCTTTCAGATGTCTGAGACAATGACATGCTCCCAGAATAGAGATAATGATATAGATGTATATTTGCATTGAAGAAGTAAACTATCCAGACAGAGTTGAACTTGATTTTAAAAGAAAACAAATTAAAATCCATAGAAATTGGGTGTTGCAATCCTATGGCATGGATTAATTACTAGATTCCTCTTGGAAGAAAAACCAAACTGTCTGAAACTCCAAGGAGTTTTCCTTCTGCAGGAATTATTTGTTTATAGATTTCAGACTTAAATATAAAATTTTGCATTAATTATAAATGCAAAATAAATTAGGGTTTCAAACTTTTAGAGCTAGCAAATTGTTCAGTGGGATGCTTCTAGTTCTAGAGAAATGTTCTCTCATCTTTATGTTACATGCTGGAAGATAGGATTTGCACAAAAGAACAAGAGCATGAAACTTAGGTCTTTAATCAATAACACAAGTATTTATTTATTTAAAAAAGAGAGATTCTCAGTCAGTAAAAAACTTTACTCCTAAAACTTGGGCAATACTGAGTTTTAACCATGTGCTTGTGCATTACAGTGCGATGCATATTGAGAAATGACAGTGCGATTTTGAATTGGTGACAATACCAAAAGAAGGTTACACAGCTGAAGTGCAGCAGAGCAAAGACAGACTAATGAGTTAACAGGCTGTAGAATATGGGGTGGGAAAACAGAAATAGACAAGTTCTTGCATTTCTAGTGGTGCAGATAGGCAGTAACTTACTTAAATTTTCCTCTTACTTATGCATTTCTATTTAATTTTTAAGTTAAATATTAATTTCAGGAGTGTGAATAATTTACAAAGTTATACATATGGTACTAAAGGTAAAATTGTGTAAAGCTGAAACCATCTCCAAACTTTTAGTCCTTGGATAACTTCACTTCCACATCTTTTCTAAACTTATCGTATTCAAAGATTCCATGGAGGACTTTAGTAGAAGAGTGTCTTTCCATATCTCTCTTCAACCATTAATGACATTAAAAATATGAACAAGTTTACAGGGGTTCAGAATACTATTACAGTCTGCTGCTTGCAGTAAGCTTCTAATCAATTAAAGAATTATAATTCTTCATTGCTTTCAGAGCTTCCTTTCTGCAAGAAAATTTGGTGAAGGTTCAATGGATACCTTGTTGGATGGATGCCTTACCTTGGCTGCATTGATTTTGAACTCTCAGTCCCAACACTTCCAGCAGACAACAGGGCATCCCATCTCCTGCCTCAACAGCTCTCACCCTGCTGCCTTCAGGTACACTATGTGCTCTTTCTGAATCCATATTCAGCCCTGCTTCCTCATGAAATAAAACCTGATGGCCTACTAAAAGTCCAGTTTCTGTCATTTGCTGGTCTTGTTCTCCTCCAATCCTAGTTTGCTGGGATAATTCTGGGCTAAGTAGTGGAGACTAAGCCAATCCTGTCTCAAACAATACCTGTGCTCAGTTCTCATCCCATAACAGAAGGAAGAAGAGGAAGACCTTGTAAAAGAAACCAACACAGCATGCTGTCAAGGCCAGACCAGCAGTATGCGGAAGCTCTTGTCACCTATCTGAGACAATTTTCTAAGGATACAATCCATCACTACACTCTAAACATATGAAAACTAATTCACTCTGGAGCATTTACCTCTCAGAAAACTGAATGGGTTTCTGCAGTGGCAGTCCCACAAAGGGGTGACATCAGTCCTCTGGTAATCTAAAAACTAAAGCTGTGAATAGGAGTTTCAGCACAGATGAGAAAATTTTCTGCAGGTTCTGAGCTATCTTTGGAGGGTTTTTTTAATAATAGTATTTCTACAGAAAATAGTTAGCAAAAGCTGACATCTTTTAATTGTATAATGGCTGAAAGTAACTTCATATAGTGTAGGAAAAACATCGGTTTAATCTGTCTTTTATCTTTTTTTAAATTAAATTCTCACAGTGTTGAATTTGTTTTATTAAATCATCTTGAATTTGCATGAATTTAAAACCATTGTATTTGTAGAATGACTCGTTTTCAATCAATCATCTGAATGGGCCCACCAGGAGAAAGCAAGCTGCAGAAGGCACAGCAGTGACAGCATTCTCCCAGGAAAGGGATGTAGGACTGTGTGGTTTTCTGCTGTGTGCACTGCATTAACACTCCACCTGAGCTACAGTCGGGGCAACTGTCAAAGGTTAAAACAACTTAAAGTGTTTTAACTCAGTCGCGGTCGGGCGCGCAGAGGTCCGACCACCTCCCAAAGGGAGAAGGGTTGAGGGTAAATTGGGATATCTCCCCACCGGGCTCGCAAGCAGACACGGAGACTGAAAGAGTATCTAACAAGTTTATTACTAAATATATTCAAATAAAACCTTATTTACTCTATGGAAATATTATAATATTAAAGAACACCATGCCCACCCATTCACTCCCTCTCTCACCCACCGAGAGATAAGGGCAAATAAGGACTTAATTATGTCAAGATACGACCTGTATGTGTGGATGGTGCGTGTGTGTGCGTGCATTTGTCCTTTCGGCGTTTGGTGATGGTTTCCATGGAACAGTGATGATGCCCGACCGGCAGACCTGGACTATTTCGATGACGTCAGCAGCTTGTAGCTTTTCAGTGAGATCGGAGTTTCTCTCTCTTTCTCTTGCTCTGTTTTTCTCTCTCTCCCTCCGACGGTGGCGTCGGCTTTGTCTTTTCTGGCAGTGCAGCTTTCGGTGCAGTTTCTTCGGCACAACTTCTTCTTTGGTATGGTGCTCCCAGCTTGGAGCGGCTTTTTCTGGCGACGCGGCCTTCTGCGGCGTAGCTTTCTGTAGCACGCAGCTTCCAACGGCCTCTTGTCGCAATTTCTTCTTCTTGCTGCAGCTTGCAGCTTTT
>JAVFHW010074109.1:0-10661 GCA_032159205.1 Eurystomus glaucurus suahelicus | reverse complement strand
TTTTTCTTTCTGTGCAGAAGAAGACTTAGTGCAGCATTGGTGGATGTCTACAGCCAACACATCTTCCTTTTTTTCTTTGATTGAGCTATATTTAATATGCTGCAGAAAATAAGGTGGATGTTTTTTAAGAGGGATAAATATTTCCATTTACTGCAGGAATGTGCAACAAGATGAGTCAGTTGTCATGAACTTCAGCTGTGAAGATTGATAGTTTTACAGTTGGGAAGTCAGAGCAGAGCTGCTTACTCAGACTTTTGGGGATATTTGTTTTCATGGCGACCTAAGGTCAGAAACTTGGAAAAACTCTGCAGTAGTTGTAGAGTTGCACCCTAAATACTGGGAACGCCAGAAATCATAGGACGAAACAACCCTTGTTGGGTTGTTCATGTGTGCCATGGTCAGCCTTCTCCTGGGTATATGACCTCATCAGTCTGCTGGATTTGGGGAAAAGGAAAAGATAATTACACTGTTGATATCATCAGTGGTATTGCTTTGGACTTGGGATGATCCTGCTTAGGTCAAGGTTTTGGTCCCTACAGTGAGAGGCCTCTCTCAGAGGTGGGTGTGAGATGTCAAATCACCCTTGGGCAGATCCCGTCCTCTGTTCACTATGTGGAAGGCTTCTGAGAACTGCCATTTCCTCTGCAACATCCCCATTTCAGTGGGTTGGTGCCAGCCCTGGCACCCTTGAGTCGTGACCGAGGCTTGCAGCTGCTTGTGTTGGCTGCTGCATGACAAAGTGGGACCTTGCAGGCTTTTCTGGTGCAGCGTTTGCTCCAAAGCTTCATGTGAGTGATGCCTGTTGGTCTCAGACTGTTGCTGCGCATAGACCTCTAATTGGAGATCAGGAGGATGTGGCCTGACCCATCAGAACCAGAGCGTGTGTATCAGTACGAGCTGGCAGTGCTGTGGTGGGGATGTAGCAGGGCGAGGGCATGACTTGGTTCACTGGTGAATAAATCTTGGTAGCACCCCTCGTGCTGCAGTGACTGAGACCAGCAAATATGGAGTTCAGATCTCAGACAGCTTTGTTTTGAATCAGCAATACTTCAGCTCAAGCAGTTTCAGTTCTGGATGATTGAGGTTTTTAGGAGCCCACTAGCCTGGCACGGTGCTGCCCTGCTCACTTATGTGAGGCCAAGTGGAGAAGCTTTCCCAGCCCTGCAGTAAGGCAAGGTAAGGGTGAGCACCACTGAGTACTCAGCTTTGGAGCACGGGGGAGTGCCGTGTCGATGGAGGTAGGTGATGCTTCAACTGCCCCATGCCTCAGTGCCTCGGTCTGCCTGGTTGGTGTTATCCTCACCTGGAGCAGTCCTGAGTGGGCTGTGGCTGGGTACTTTGGTTTTACCTTAGCCCTCAACTTCAATCCAAGGCAGTTCAGATCTTTAGAGAGCTTTAGGTTTGCTTTCCTGGGGGACTGCTGGTCTTCTTGATGCCAGAGGATGGTCCTTTTGTGCTGCTGCCCTCATGACCTCCTAACTGGTACCTGTGGGGCACTGGTGTGGAACAACTGGTGGAGCTGTGAACGAGACGAGTTTTTGCTTGCATCCTGGAGAAAGTAGCTGGAGCCAACAGGATGGTGACGTCTGTCTGTCTGTCTGTCTATCTATCTATCTATCTATCTATCTATCTATCTATCACTGTCTTAGCTTCTCTGCCCAGCAGGATGTACCCTGGGCTTGCTGGCCCTGCACAGCTGCTTATGGTGTTCTTACCTTGCTTTCTAGTGGTACTAGTTCAACCCTGAGCAGCTGTGGCATGGTGACATTCAGAGCCCTTCCTATCACCAGGTCTCTGGGTGTGTGTCCATCTGCTGTGGTTTTGAAATGCAGTTGGGAATCACTGGAGAGTGACTCATCCAGTGTCATCCTTGGCTGTAGGAATGGCAGCGAGTACACTCTTGCTGATGCTCATGGCTAAGGGCTTTTCTTTGCTTAAACACTGCTTTTTATCGTGTTTTGAGAGGCTTATCGTTGCTGTGGAGAGGCCAAGATGAAGTTTGCTCAGGGACAGATTGGCCAAGCAAGAGGCATTTCCTTGCAGAGTGGTCAATCAGCTTCCTGCGCTGGTTGAGCCCAGTGGGACCATGACAGTTGTTATTCCTTTTCCTGGGATAAAGCAGCAGAAGGGAAGAGCAGGATCTGTGCAACCACATCCTTGATTGTGGTAACCCTCACCACTGCAGCTGTGACTGTCCTCTCACTGCCCCAGGACAGGGGGTAGCTGCTACAACTGAGGGACCTGAGCCAAAGAGTTTGGCTTTGGTTTCTAACAGTGATCACTTTCCCTTCCTCTCCCCTTGATAATTTTATCATCGCTGCTGATGCTTCCACTGGCCTGTAATTCCTCCCCAGTCCATCCCGGGGCTGTTGCTCCAAGTCACAGGCGCACGCAGAGGCGAGGGTGGGGCTGGTCCTGGCAAGGATGTGGACTGGGGCTGATGGGGACCTGAGCAACCCCAGCTCAACAGGTGCTGAGCTGCCTGCCAACCGAATCTCTGCGTGGGGAAGAGAGAGAAGGGAGTGGGGGGGGGGGGGGGCTTGTAGGAAAGGTTTTCCCCAGGTTGGTGTTCCCCAGGATTTGTGTGCTAAGCGCAGGTCTCACCCTCGTGCTCCCCTCCTCTGCGAGTTTGCTGCTTCTGCACCAGCTCCTGGTGTGGGGACAGCCACCACTGGCTCCAGGACACTGGGGGGCCTGGAGCCATGCTTCTGCAGCCCTTTGCAGGGGTCCTTCCCTTCTCCCACGATGGCACCAGGCGCTGACAGACAGCCTGCTGAGCACAAGGCAGAACCACATCCTAGGGCTGGAGCAAGTAACTGGTGTAACTAAGATGTTAGATCCCCTGCCCAGTGCTTTAGGTCTTTTGTGGTGGGAAGTTCAGTAAAGAGCCAAAGGAGCCGTTAATTGCTTGTGGTTTGTTGCATAAAATTGTGCTTATTTTATTTGCATTGCCACACAGCTCACCCAGTGCTATCGTCTGTGCCTTTCAGATTTTTAAGTTTAAACCCATTCAAGCTTCTCCCTCTATCCAAGGACCTCCTGAAACTTTGGAATTCCCAGACTTCCACCTTCAGCACAGGTTTCCCTTTAGAGAGCTCTTCTAATCTCACTTGGAGTGGGATGGTGGACTGAAGATCTCCAGAGGTGGCTTCCACCCAACACGTCTGTGGTCCTGTGAACTCCAAGGCTCGCTCTGCAGCAAAGCAATGGCAGGGCTGTGTAACCAGCTCCCCTCGGGTGCCTGGGTGGTGTTACTGGCCTTTTCATACAAGGTATATTTAGGCAGAAATGTTGTGTTGCTGCTGTGATGGGACTGTAGGCATGGGAAAGTCATAGAATCATTTAGGATGGGAAAGACCTTTAAGATCATTCAGTCCAACCGTAACCCTACTCTACCAAGTCCGCTGCTAAACCATGTCCCTCATACCACATCGACATGGTCAATAGTATTACCGCAATGTCAAGGATATCTTACTGCATTTATTGCTTTTATTGCTGAAAGATAGATTTTAGAACAGAATTAAAACCAACCCAGGTGGTTAGAGCAGCAATTGGTATTCGTCCCTGTATTTTCCCATTTAAACAGCCAGTTATTTAAAGATGAGCATGAAAACAGTCCTGTTTTTCTTCTAATTCAGTATCTTTGGTTCCTTGGTCTTTCAAGACAGTCGGGAATTTTTTCGTCCCAGATGTGGTTAAAGTTGGGTATTTGTCCTCTTCTCAGAGGTTGGGGTGAAGCTGATGTCTTGTGTTAGGTTGCAGAAGGCTCTGGTAGCTACTGTACAGCAACAGAGCTGGGGCTTTTGACCTGAGCAGTCTTGGAGCTCACTGCATTCCTGGAGGAACACAAAGTGTTCCTGAAGGAAAAATCTTTCTCACAATTGTCAGTGGTTGCCGCCATGCTAGCGGGAGAGAAGGCAGGGAACAAAGCCTGTGAATGAGCTCAGTGTTTATTGTATGGTCTGGTTCTTCCCCACGTTCTGGACTTACCTGGTTTGTTGGGAAAAATTACATTGTTTTAAATTAGGTTGTGGGAGCTGCGGCTTTGGCAGGCTTGGGTGTGTTATTAATCCTGACTGGAGCTGAACAGAAGCTGGAGCACAAGTATAGCGAGTTGACAAAGGCATATTCCAGAAATGCCTGTGCTTTACTGAAGATGATGAGACTTCACTTTGGGATGTAGAAATGTTGATAAGGAACCTCTGGAGAGCTCTAGTCTAACCTCTGTTTGGACCGTACTCAGTCCTAGGTCAGGTCAGCTACAGCTTTATCAATGTAAGCCTTGAAAACCTCAAGGGAAGGACATCCCCCACCTCTCTGGGTATTTTCTCCAGTGCTGCACCACCTTTCTAGAAGAGAGTTTTTATTCTAATGTCCAGTTTGAACCTCCTAAGCTGCAACTCATGGCTGTCCCCTGTTGTTACACCATCCACTGCTTTAGGTGAGGAAACTGCTGAATCAGAGGTGAAATTAATTTTTTGGTTGTGTGTCTAGCAATGTGTTTCTCTCAGAACTGCCAGCAGTGGCAGGTTCTGCCTGTTGCCTGAGCTCTGCAGAAAGGCTCAGGAGGAGAGCACAGGGTGTTGATTCCTTTGTGATTCTTATGTTTGCTTGGGCTTCTTTCTCCTTTTCAGGCTTGCATCAGATCTCAAAGAACAAGGTGGCAGTGCTGCTCCTGGCTGGAGGACAAGGAACCCGCCTGGGAGTGAGCTATCCCAAGGGCATGTACAATGTGGGGTTGCCCAGTGGCAAGACTTTGTACCAGATCCAAGCAGAAAGAATCCGCAAAGTGGAGCAGCTCGCTGGCCAGAGATACCAATGCAAGTGTGCCGTCCCCTGGTAGGTGACCTAGAGCCACAGACCTGCTGGCAGGGCTTGTTGTATTGCAGTCTTGCCTGTGTTGTCTTCTAGAAGCACTTTGCTGGGTGCCTTACAGAGACACATCTGGGGAGAGCCTGTTGTCTGTGGGATTTGTGGTGGAGGAAGCTGCACAGGGATGGAAAGTGGCAGGTCTGTGTCTGCAGACCTGAAGGACTGAGCACTGCCCTTGAGTCACTGACCACCACCCGCACTGCTGTACCATGCTCTCTTCAAGGACAGTCTCTGACAACTCTATAAACAGCACTTTTCAGTGCCTGTTTCAGAGCCTTCACAAGATATTTCATGTTTGTGCTGTGCCTTCTCAGGTTCCTCCATGAAGGGAGAAATTGCCTAGAGCTCACCTTCCAAGACCCTCCATCTCCCCTTGCCCACAATTTGTCACAGCAAAAAAACCTTTTCCCCTTGCAGAGGTGAATGCTTGTCATGCTCCACTCAAGCCAGCTCCTGCTGTTGTTGTTTACAGATGGTTGCCATCTCTCCTGGCTGTTCCTAACTTAAGAGGCTTCGAAAGAGACTAGCTCTGTGCAACGTGCAAAATGTGAATTCCCTATGGGATGTGGTAGGTGAGAGAGGAGGGTGCTGCAGCGTGGAATGTTTTCTGCTGGGTGTGCTTCCTTAGACTATGAGGGTACATTTATGAAGTCAGTCTGGTCTGAGCCAGGGTTTGGGAACAGTGGACGAGCAGGTGTCTGAGGTCTTCAGTGTAGCACATTGTTCTACAAACTGGAGATCAAAGGTGATTCGAGTCCATAATGTGTTTTTCTGAAGCCATGCATGTGTGACCTGAATTACAAGTGCACCATTCCCTGGCATGCTGGCAGAGGATCCTGCACACTTATGCCAATATTTGTTGGAGAAGCGGTTGATAGGTAGATGATGAAGATGGCTCTTAAGCTGCTGTTGAAGAAGGAAGATAGTGGAGGGAGAGACAGCAGCAGTGTGAAGCTGGAAGGAAAGGAGAAGACAGAGAAACTTCAGAGAAAAACCAGTCACGCAGCCAACACTTGAAAATGCTGCTGTTCACCTTGGTGCAGAGAGGCACTGGCAGACTTGAGCTGCTGGGAACTCGCAGCTCATTCTCAGCACCACATGCTGAGCAATGCTTCTTTAGATACTTAACATCAGTTTATCTAGGGTGAGCGAGGCTGTTGTGCTGTCTTTTGCCTTGTTTCCTGGCTCATCTGGATATCCACATGTCGCTAACATTGAGGGAAGGGCTCTCCTCTCCTGGCTGGAGCTAAGCCTGTGGGCAGGATCATGCATGAGACCCTGCGCAGCCTTCCTGTGGGATGAGTTCTGGAGGAGAGCTCTCCTGCTTAGTTGTGTACCGCAGGGTGCTGCAGTGTCTCTCATTTAACACTCCAGGGTTTCCTTCCTTTTGTGTTCCATTTGTAGGCTTGTCTTTCTTTTGTGCTTTTCCTTGCTTACTGCTCAGCACCTGTTCCTACCCAGGTACATCATGACGAGTGAGTTCACGCTGGGGCCAACGGAGGATTTCTTTGTAGAACACAACTACTTCAACCTGGATAGATCCAATGTGGTCATGTTTGAACAGAGGATGCTGCCTGCTGTCACCTTTGATGGGAAGGCCATCTTGGAGGAGAAGGGGAAAATTGCAATGGCTCCAGGTACCCCGCTGTTCACTCTTAGGCAGTACACTGATGTATTGTGTTGATCATTGCTACTAGCCATCAGCCAGCCTTGACTTCGGAGGTCGGTGTCAATGCTTCTGATTATTGTGGGAGGGTTCAGTTAAATGTTTCAGCTGGTAATCAAGAGTGTAGCAATCTCTGTTTAGTTCTTGCTGGGGATTTGCCCACTGCACATGGTTTTTTCAAAGCCTGGGAGCACTGGCAGGATTAGGAGTGATGCAGCTGCAGGTTGGGAGCAGCGCATGTTGGCAGGGCTCCGCATGAGGTCCGTGTGGTGCTGCCTCGTGGGGAGCTGGACTCCCGTTCAAGGCTGATAGCTGGAAATGGGTAAAAAAGCAGCATGAATATTAACTCTTTCCAAAGCGATTGCAGCATCTCACTTGGTAAAGTTCTCTTAACCTGGCCGTGGTGAGAGACTCGGTGGAGTCAGCCTGGTCAGGGCCATGCTGCAGTGATGTGGTTTTGCAGTGGCAGTGGTTTTCCTGAGCTGACAGGAGTGTCAAAGGAGGAACTGTGAAGGCTGATCTGTGATCAACAAATGTGCAGGTCTTTTGTGCAGCTGCAGTTCAAGCCTTTAAAAAGGTATTGGGAACTTGCAGGGGAAAGATAAACAGAGAATAAGATTTATTGTAATCTTTTCTCCAAGCTGAGTTTTAAATATACTTTTGCTCTGCACTGGAAAAGAAGAAACATAACAGGCTTTTCCCACCCTATGCATTATGTTCTGCCCTTTAGTATTTTCCTTCTGTGGATCTTAAAAGGCTTCATAAAGTCTCAAATGCTTCTTTGTGAGGCTGGTCCCCACATCCTGCTCTGCCCATGAGGGAGCTGGGGTGTGGAGCGGTGGACAGGGAACAGGCTTGCCTGGACTGTGGCAGAGCTGGAAATAAAATCTGGTAGTGCTGACTCTTGGCTGGAAAGCACTCCCTGCTCTGCTGTTAAAGGTCATTCAGGACTTTGAGCTTTTGCTCTGTTAGCTGCAAAAAACCCTCAAAGTCACTAATTAACCAGGGCTTTCTCTTTCCTCTTGCATTATAGATGGCAATGGTGGCTTATACCGTGCTTTGCTGGATAACAAGATCTTGGACGACATGAAGCAGCGTGGAATCCAGTATGTCCACATATACTGTGTGGACAATATCCTTGTGAAAATGGCAGATCCAGTCTTCATAGGCTTCTGTGTTTCCAAAGGGGCAGATTGTGGTGCAAAGGTGAGGCGGTCTAATGCTGGGCCTGTTTTTCTACAGGGAGTTAAGGTCTGATGGTGCTTCTGCTGCTGACTGGGGCGAGCTTAGGTGAAGCAGAGTGTTCAGGCCTCTGCCCGACAGCAGCTCACTCCAAGCACATTTAGACGGGCTGCTTGCTGCCCGCATTGCATTCAGAATCTCAGCCTGTGGGCGGTGTTCTTTGCTCTTCCTTGAGTACTGTGGAAAATGAGCTTCAATTAGAGCAGAGACTGTAACAGTGTGGGGATCAACAAGCTGGAATTGCTTCTCCTATAGGCCCTGCCCTTTCTGCAAAGTCTCTCAAGCTGTCTAGAATCCGTGTTGGACTGGGACGTGTTTTATAAAGCCACCTTTAAGTCTAATGGAGGCGTTCTTTATGCCCCACTGTGGAAGATGGGGAAAGCCGAACCAGCCTGGTTTTGTCACCCTAAAGCAGCAGGTGCCTGAGGAGATGTTAATGTTACTTTAATCATTAACGCTGTTCATGCAAAGAAGGAGCCGAAGGCCAATAGCTGCAGACACATTTAATGTCAGGTCCTTGATAAAAGTGCCCCACGGTATGCCCATTTCTTTTAACTGGTTTGTCTTCTGAACAACTGTGCCGTGAAGTGTTGAGTACTGGGTTATATGCCCAGTTGTTGGGCAAAAATGTGCCTCCAGGCTACTCTGGACACCGAGCGCTGCCCTGCCCACGTTCCTGAGATACTGGAGGACCGTCATGCAGCAGCCTTGTAGGATCATTTGTATGTGGGAGTTGGAAATAGTGCTGGATTTTCTTCTTCCTTGTCATAGCCCTCTGTCCTGTGGCTGCAGGTGGTGGAGAAGGCCTACCCCACAGAGCCTGTTGGGGTGGTGTGCTGTGTGGATGGGGTCTACCAGGTGGTGGAGTACAGTGAGATCAGCCTGGAGACTGCGCAGCAGCGAAGCCCCGATGGGGGACTGATGTACAGCACGGGCAATATCTGCAACCATTTCTTCACAGTTGAATTCCTGGAGATGGTGGCCCAGTAAGTTGCAGAAGACCTGCCAGGCAGTTGTGCAGCCCAGAATTGCCTCCAAGAGTGGGTGTTCCCATGTCCCACTCTGTAATTTCACTTATGGGTACCTCCTGCTCTGCTCTTCATCTCCTCTCTCCTCCAAACAGTTCAAAACAGTTGCTTCCCCTTTCCGACAGCCCCAGTGTGCTCTTCAGGCCTTATCCAGTGAAGAGGTTGCCAGCTTTGCTGTAGCTAAATCAACCAAGATATACTAGAGCATGACCTTGCTGGGCCTGCAATGGTGAGCAGCCAGTGTGGTCAGTGATGTAGTCAGTGATGCAGCCTCACACTGAGGATTTTCAATGGGAATGTCACCCATAGCATCCCTTGGGACAGCAGAGGTTAGGGGAGAGTCTGAAGCTAAGGGAGGAGTCTGCACCTTGGTGTTGGGATGTGGGGATGTGATGCTGGGTGTTTAGTGAGCAGCTGTGTGACCTTCCTGAAGTGCTTGATCCACTCTTGTATGAGGGATCTGCTCTTCTCCATTGTCATCCTGGTCAGATAACAATTTGGGTTACTTTTTTTTATCTCTGCCTGCTATTTCACCTCAACGCTAGGTCCTCCCTCTCCTCTTGCTTTAGTCTGTCATGTCCCACTGGTACAGAGAGTGCCTGGGCTGCTCTGCTCAGTGAAGTGTTTCCTGGATGTGACTTGGATCAATTTGGAGAGAGCAACACCCACAAGAGCTGAGAGATGACCCAGAGCACTAATAAGCCATCTGCTTCCCAGAAGTGTTCTACTTTTTTCTAAGTGAGCATTGAAGTAAATGAACTTGTTTCTTCTCCTTTTGCAGGAAATATGAGCCGCAGCTGAGGCATCATGTAGCCATAAAGAAGGTGCCCTACATTGACGAGGAGGGAAATCTGGTAAAACCGCTAAAACCGAACGGGATAAAGCTGGAGAAGTTTGTGTTTGATGTGTTCCAGTTCTCTAAGTTAGTGGCAGACGTGATTTTATTTTTTTTCCTCCTCTTCTCAATGTATATTTGAATGTCTGTAGATTGTAACAGGCCTTGCCAGGGAACATGTGGTTTTTGGGTGGCTTGTTTGAAGGGCTGTTGGATCTACACCAAGCTCCAACACAACAGTAACAGGGCAGGCTCCAGGAGGCTTGGTCACAGGGCGCTCGGCAGCAGCCGGGCGTGCTCTGACCGTGCGCCCAGAACTGTTCATTCCGTTGAGGATGTGCTGGCTGGCCCAGCTTCTGCCAGCCCCGTGCGAGAAAGGAGAAAAAAAAAAAGAGGGAAACTGAGCAGAAAGCCAACACTTAATACAAGCTCGTGTTGGAGTATTCAGGCTCTCAAAAATTGGGTCTTTCAGGATTGTGGCTTCCATGGCAACTGCAGCTCTGATTGTTTGTGGTGTGCGACGCCCGGGCTCAGCTCACACCCTTTGTGCTCAGAAAACAGGTTAAGCACTGTGGGGCTAAGTTACTGTTGCTGTGGGAACTGTCAGTGTTGACTTGTCAAGCTCTAAAACATAGCTCAGAGCACTATGTCAGTGCAGTTGGGTACTTTGTGTTGAGGGAATGTGAGATTTTAATAATTTAGTAGTTTAGCATAAGTGTCTTACGAAACCTATTTTCTGAGGTCTCAGATTTAGCAGTAAAGATTCTGTTTTAGGCTTAAATAAATGGCAAAAAGAGACCTTGGGCAAACAGAATTACCTTTGTTTGGGCATAGTATTTTTCTTTTTAGAGGATTTCCTTTAGGATAGATAGCTCAAGGTATCAGCGGGGCAACCAGCATTATCAGTATAGGCTGGGAGAGGACATACTGGAGGGCAGCCCTGTGGAAAGGGACTTGGGTGTGCTGGTGGGTGAAAAACTGGATATGAGCCACCAGTGTGCAAAGGCAGCCCAGAAGG
>JAVFHW010074108.1:0-31978 GCA_032159205.1 Eurystomus glaucurus suahelicus | reverse complement strand
TGAAGTAAGTGGGGAAGTCACCAGAGTGAGGTTTTGCCCAGAATTCTAAAGGAAGGAATGAGCAAGGATCCATTATCAAGGCGAGGACTTAAAAATGAGCATCGGGGAATGAGTGCGAGGGTCCTCTGCCAGGCTGCGGAGGAAAGCCTGGCTCACAGGGAAGCAGCGGCAAGAAGTGGCCTGGTTCTATCAAACCGGACCTATCAGCCTTGGTATTTACAGCCTTCCTCTCCATGGTATTTCTGCCCTTTGTGGTCTTCACAGTTTGTCCTCCCTCCCTCTCTCTGTGATGAGGGACATAGCCTGTGCTTCGCAGGTGCAGCACTAGTACTCAGCCTAACATCACTTTCCAGCTGACTGGATGCACACCAACCAAAAAGTCGTGAGTCTCTGCTGCACAGTCCTGCTAATTAGTGTGCATTTAGCAGGCTCAGCCCTGTGCTGAGGTAGCCACATAGCTTTGGGACCCAGGTTGGCTTGTGCCTGCCTAGTTTGGGAAGGGGGAGCATGGCTGTTGGACCGTGTAGACTTGTCCTAGGTGATGTAAAGCTGCACGGAAAAACTCAGCAGAGCAGAATTCTGACCCCATGTCTCCAGAGAAAATACAGTCAGTTCTCCTACCACTAAGTAATGTCTCCAGAAAAACAGAAGGGAAAAGAAAAAAAGCATCACAAAGTCTTTAAAAGTCTTTTAAAAGTCTTTAAAATTCGCTATTTTTTATGTATTGATCTTTCGTTCAGGAAAATCAGTAGAGGGAGAACTGACAAGATGTTTGCTTGTCGTGTAGTCACAGTGTAATGCATTTTTTTAGTAAATCAAATGATTTTTAATGTTCAAATATGAAGGAGAGAGGTAATAAAAGAGCATGGTGTAGCATTAAAATGGAGCTGTAATCAGATAAAATTTGTTATGCTCTTCAAAAAGAAGCTCAAACTTGTGCTTGAAGAGTTCTAGTTCAGCCGCTTTTCTTACCATGACTTCTGGCACAACTTCTGGTACTTGATGATGCCTTATTGGTTTTGAGATGGTATTTTTTGGCTCAAGATCAGCGAGGGTCGTCTTGAAAGGCTTTATATGTTTTTGCTGTCTCTGTCCTGTATCCTGCATGGACAGTGGGTGCTCTGGATCCAGACAGGAAGATGGAGTCTCAGGGAAGTCTCTGTCTCTCTCTCCTGCACCAGAGCTGGAATTTGACAGTCTCTGGTGGCCCAGTTCAGGGCACTAAACCCTACTGCTGTGTTCCCTGTTCCTGGCTGGTTTGGCTCCCTGCACTGCTGGTTCCTGGTTGTGCGAGCACAAATGCTAGTGGGAGCAAAGGGAGCAAGATGTTTTCCAGGAGTGTAGCATGGGAGGACAGGACTTTGGCAGCCTCACGAGGTGGTTCTGTAACTCATACATCCCGAAACTACAAAACTGATCACAAGACATGGTTCTATTGAAGACAAATGATCTATTGCAAGCAGCCAGTAAGTTATGTTTTGTATAAACAGAAATTCCAAATAGTTTCGGTGGGAGTTTGTATCAACTTAGACAAGAATTGCTGGAAATTTTGAAGTGTTTTTTGTTCCTTTTGGATGTTGAGGTCTCACCGCTGAATGATTTTAAATTCTGTCCACTTGTTTAATGACACCAAGGGTACTTATTGATGTAATTCACTCTGAAATACTGTTTTGAATATAGAGTGCAAAAATGTAAAACGGAAATGTGAAGAAAAATGACCAGTGGTTCTTGTGCTACAGCCTGTTTGTCAGCCTGTTTGCCACCCGTGATCTTAGCGCCAGCTGAAATGCAATTTAATCCTTTGGCAAATATTTAATAGGATGAGGTATTTGGGGAAAGCGTAAAGTGTTTCAAGTATATGTAATCTAGAAATGTGTTAGGAATAATACAAAAACAATGCTCCACAATCATAGAAATCACTGATGGTAGGGGCGTCCTAAAACTGCCAATGCCATGGTTAAATTCTGTCATGCCTAAAAATCGTAGTAGTTCTGGTGCTTTATAAATAGATGGCTCAGCAGAAGTCCATGGATCCAAGGGTTTTTAAATAAATTTCCTTACAGGCCTTTAAAAATAAATTTCCTTAGAGTTCTAACAATGAAGAAAGAGTATTTTTGTACATAGAGACCATTTAAAATAGAAACTACTGTACAGTGAGAAAGCCTGAAAAAGGAATGACCTTGCCATTTTAATGGAAGTGGTTACTCTGAGAAAATCTGCAGCTCCTTGTACACGACAACATGTGTTGTGCAGGGATTCAGTGAAGGTACTGTAATCCTGCTTTCTGCAGAGATGGGAAAAGATTAAATAGAGTGCGACTCGGAGAAAAATCTGTTATTCACATTGATCTAAATAAATAAAAACCTCCTGAGCACTCAAGCGGTGTTTCATAGGATAGCAGGGTAATTTTTCTGTGTATTTTTGAACTTCCAAGTGTCTCATTAACTTCCACATTTTGGTAGGTACCTAAGCACGAATCCTGTCCTTCAGGTTGCTTTGACTTGCATCCTTCTCATTGTTTCAATGAGATCTACCATCTACCATCATGATGGTAGATCAACGATCTACCATCGTTGTGATGAGTAAGCTGGACCAACAGTAACATAGAAATGACAACGATGGGTCCCTGATACTTCTTTTTGTATTATAAGAGATGACGCCATTCCTTTTCTGTCAGCTCTGGGGCCCATTCTTTGCCATGCTGGGGAATTTTGACGTTTTTTTCCAATGAGGCACAAAACTGATGTACTGTGCCTTAATAGTCACTGGGTACTTACTGCAAGGGCGACGTTGTTATTCAACTGGCTAAATTCCATTCTAGCAACTCAATATTCTTATTATTCCACATGACTAAGGCAATTCATACTTCTTGTTCTAAATCTTGATGACCATAAAATTGCCACGTATTGCTGCAGATGACCAATATTTAAATGTCAGTTTGGTTGAATTCTAGTAAGATATGAAGTCATTGCTTTATTTGATATACAGCTACTCAGTCCCTCCGGGAGCTTTCTGCATGTAAAACGTGATGTTAGACCTGATGTTATCTGCATCTCAAGGTGCTAATAGGGATTTAAATGATGTGAAAATTCTTACTTTCTGCAGGCGATTCACACAGCCAACTTGGAAGAGAGTTAACTGATAAGGAAACCAGGCTAGATGACACTTACTGTCCTTTGGGTACTCTAAGTAGAACTAAAATGTGTCATCAGGCATTGAAGTCTATGTTTGGACTCTTAAATAGAGTGGGGCCAAGGACTCTTCTGGACCTGCGGCTGGGTGGCAAAGACTGAGGTCCAAACCACATTAGCACTTCTCCTGGCTATCCCGTGACAGGGCCTGAGACACTTTTCCTACCACTAATTCTTGTTTTGTAGTTCAAAATGCTTGAAACAAATGTCTGAGGGTTGTGCTGCAACATATTAGAGTGGTGCTTTCACAGCCACAGAGACCGTGTCACGTGCCTTGGGGTACTTAGATGTGCCCGAGGGCAGTGCCTGGTGATGCGATGTCGGGTGGTAAAAGGAGAAGGAGCCATATGCTTTTTCCATGTTATTTTCCAGTGCTATTCTACAAATCATACCCAGGCACTGTCTGGGAAGGTGTTTATCATTGAGTAGAAGAAACTGCTAGAGGATGCTAATGGTTGAGCAGGACAGGCAGCTGGTGGCTCGGTGCCCAGGGCTGCTCCGTGCTTCTGGTTTCAGCGTTCCTCAGGGGGTGGGATGCAGCATCCTTGGCCACATGTACACCTGAGCCACTCAGAGGTGGCCAAGTTTGGTCGGAACAGGTGCATGATGAGAGGGAGGGAGGGGAATTGCAGTAGTGCCATAAGGACTTCTGCCAGGTAGTTGCTTTCTGGGGTTTTATCTGCTTTATGATGTCTGTAGTGCTCCAAGAAATTAGATATGCTGTGATACAGCAACCTCAGCAATTTCTTTGTCTTATGAAGAGCCGCAAACACCAAAGAGGTTAGGAAATTTTACTCCTTCTTCCCAATGTCTTGTACTGGCAGAATCCCAGAGGGCATAAAATATTTTCCTGAACGAGTAGTTTGGTCCTATTGCTTTCCTGCAACACAGATATAAGTACGTCGCTAGTGGTTAAGCTGTAAATTTTCTTAGGGATTTAAATTGCAATCGGGAAAGAAACATAGAAAGAAAAAAGATCCAAATCAGGTGTTATGTTCCATTACAAGCTAATGGGAACCAGAACACACGGGAAAGGAAAAGCATTGACACAATCAGGTTCTTGTTTGCCCTGTTTCCCCCCGAAATTTCCTTGCTCTCCTTAGGGTGGGGGAGTGAGTGGGTGGGGGTGGTGTCCTTTGATACCATGATATTTCCATAGAATAAATACAGTTTTCTTTGAATATATTTAGTAATAAACTTGTTGAATACTCATTCGATCTCTGTATTTGCCTACGAGCCTGGTGGGAGATATCTCCTTGTGATTATCTCGCCCTCGATTTCCCTTCCCCTTTTGGGAGGTGGTCGAACATCTGCGCTCGACTGCGACAATCGTTTAACTAGATAAAGAGAGGCGTGACCCATAACAGTTCAGAACCAATTTAAGATAGGCCAACCCCCTGATTATAACACTTATGTTGTACTATTCTCTAAGCAGCACGTTGAAGACCTGCCTTTATAAAGGAATGGAAAAGCAAAGTTAATGTGGTTCACACTACATGGAAAATAACATTAAGCTTATTTGCAGTGAGCAATGAAAGCAAGTCTTTGAGGAACTGGGGAGTTTCCCTATGAATAAGAAACTCTAATATTAAACATAGGCAGCTTTAGGTTTTTATATGACATTATGTATTTCAGTTACATGACGTTAATTATAACTTTATTGCAAAAGCAAGCCCATCAGAGGACAAAAAGCAGCTGATGATATTAGGGAGAGCAGCATGGACTAGTACAGAGTGCCGCAGTGTTTTGGCTGCTTGTTGCATTTCCTGGTTAAGGAAAGCTGCAGACATGGCAGTTCCCTGCTTGCCCAGCAGCGTGTCATGCACGCATGGGACAGCTGGTACTGCTGCTGGTGTCCAGGCAGAGGACATTCCCTCTGGATGCACAGACTGTCAAGAGGGGAAGCAGTCCAACCTGGAGCACCTACCAGGTGACCTCTGGGAAAAGAGGCTACTGGGAATGGACCAGTGGTCAGATTAAATGTCCTTGTAGGCCACCGGTTGAGAACCTCTTGTGTAGAGAAATGACTGCATATCCTCAGAGAATTCTTCCTCTTGATGGATGCCCACATGTGAGACATTTTTCTTATCTGTTCGTTCACTGCTCTGACTGTCAAGGCTGCGTAGACTTGAAGTTCCTCGCTGAAGGGCTTGTGTTTGTTCCATCAGTAAGCACCCAGAGATCATCCTCGTCCAGCCCCTCGGAGGTTAGCACTCAGTACGGTTTTGAAGAGCTGTAGTATTCATTTTGACTGCTAAAGTTAGGACACAGTTTTCAAAACCTTGGGCTTGGTGTTCCTAGAGATGAGGCTCAGGAAAGTTCAGTTCCATGAAATGTGTGAAATCACTGTGTGGTTTTTACTGTTGTGTACCATGTTAATGGACAACTAAAGTGAAGAATTGTGTGTTGTGTAGCTCCTTACTCAAGAGTAATTTGTCCATCACAAGTTTCTGTATTCTGGGAATCAGGCTGTAAAACCTTTTCTTCCGCAGTAGATTATTTGTATCCACCTGGAAGATACGTGGCTTATTGTCCAGTAAGGTTGACACAGAGCTGTATTGCCAGAATATAAATGAGAAATGCAAGAGAAAGGAGAATTATAGATTGGAAAAATGTGTATCATGCTTAATATAAATAAGAACAACAAGGAGCACGCCATCATTATTAGATGCACTGCAGTGAATAAAATAAGGAAGGAGATGATTAGTGGATAACAGATGTGATAGATCTGAGTTACATTTCTGAGTTTCAAGCCAATACTGACACTGAGAGATGCTTAGTCTATTATTTACATCCCTCCTGGAAAGGTTACAAAAAGTGACAACCATGAAATAAGGGCTCATGCTCTACATAATACGATGATTCATTTTTTTCCCAAAAAAACCCCTTGTGTGTTGTTTAATCAAAATGGTGTCAAAGGCCATAAACTGAGCTAGAGGTTTCAACAGTTGCCAGAAAAATACCCCAGAATAGAAAACAAAGAATTTTTCTTCCTTTCTTCATCTGACACTTTCAGTGAGCTCACCTAATATATGTGAATCTGACAAAGGGAGAAGTTCTTTGTACCTCTGCCTACTACTAGCCTGGGTTAGGAGAGACCAAGGGTACAAGTATATGGTACCTGTACTGTTCGATGCTCTGCCTGAGGGAAATGCAGTTCTTATGATTCAAAGTTTACTTTAGAAATAATAGTATTTTCTACGTAATGTTTTGGTCAAGTTCAGAGGATGTTTGTGATCCATGAGAACTAAAATTCAAATATCTAAGGGACTGGTCTATAGATTGGAAGAGGCAAAAGGGGGCCTTAAAAATCCCATCTTTCCACATTTCATTTAGTTTAAATATCTGCGTTGTTGTGAAGCTCTGTATCAGTAGCTATACAGACACAGAAATACAACTACGCACGTCCCTGCATTGTTCTGAGACTAGACAAAACCAAAATTATCATCAAAAATTCTTTGCAGCAAGGACCACGGAGCAGGCCCCCCTGTGTTAAACCAGGAGCAACAAGGCTGTGGCAGTGAAACTTCCTTCAGTGTCGAGGAAAAGGGGTTAGAAATAGATCCGAGGGGAACCAAGAGGGCTGAAAGGCTTCCTGAGTGCTGCTACTTTATGTTCCAGCCTTTAAACAAAATGTGGTGGTGTAGGAACTGCCAAGGTAGGTCAGACCATTCACTGGTCTAGATAATCCATGAGCTGGTCTCCTACGGGGCTGATGCCGGATGCTTCAGTAGATGGTACAGAAGATCCCCACGGCTGCAGTGAAAGGTTTTAGTGAGGAGCTGCTTCTTTCTGGACAAGGGATGGACCAGGGAGCCAAGCACTGCAGGTAGGCTTGGATGCAAACTCCTCGAAGAGCATTTAAAACCCTGTAAATCAAAGTATGTAAGAAAGAAGAAAAGAGGCAGTCTCTTTGCAAGCTCTATTCAAGCTTTTGAGAGCAGTTAGGATAAAACAGAAGTCTTGCCTATTAGTAATGTGTTACTACCGCTTCGCAGCTCTTCCGTGCATTGCGGGGGAGTGGAGTCACTGGAGTGGCTGCGCAGAACAATGTCACCCCAATCTGCGGATACGCAGGCGCTACGTACAACAGCAACCTAAAAACGGTGGGAAACCTTGTCCTGCTCTAGAGGAGAAGGCTGGCTGCCTGGAATACCTGACTTACCAAGGAGAGGACTGCGGCCACGAACATGGTATTCTCTTTTGATTTATCTGTACATTGTGCCCATCGGGGCCTTCATAAATTTTACAGATGTCAATGAACAGAAAAAAACCCATCTGCAGCTAGCTGGTTAAAAATACAATTTAAAGCCTTGCTTTTTACTGTCATGTTGCTCTTTATTATTGTTTTTTATTTTTATTATTGGTTTTATTATTGCTCTTTCTTATTGTTTTTTCCTACTCAGGCTTTTTTTTTCTATTAAGCAAACAACTAAGCTGCGTGCATTCTTTCAGTTTCTTGATTTACGCCCTTCTGTAAGCATCAAATTACCTCTGCGCACAGCTAGAACACAAATTCAGTATGAAATGGGAAGCAGAGCTCCTTGTAGGATTCCAGCACATCCCATTTCCTCCCAGCCTAGATGGCATGCATTTATAGATACGTTCTTCTCATCAAGGAGAGGTCTGATGTTGCCAACATTTTACCAGTTTTTCAGTAGGGTCGGTCAGCATCGTCACCCACAAGCTCCTGATTCATTCATTCCAGTAACTGAAATATGACTCAACTGCGTCTTGTTGCCTTACTGTAACTTTCCTTCCTCAGTCCCTGCTTTCATAACTACCTCTGAATATGGTAAAGAAAGAAGACGACGAGCAGCATCTTCTCTCTGGCCTTCAGACACAGAAGAAGTTGGGTAATCTATTTATCACATCTATGCGGGTCATCCTGCTCAATAGAAAATAGCTGGCTACAGAGAAGAACGTAACTAAATTTGCGACAGTTAAACAATGCAGTATAGCTTGGACTGTTCTTCTCTCCTGCAGTTCGTTTACATGTTCTAGATGGTTTTTCTTATTTGTTAATTGTCCTGAATTAGGCGTTGGGGTCATGGCAAACCCAAGGATAGCTGCTGTTGAAAGCAAACAGTAAATAAGGTTAGCCAAAGCTGAACATATCTGTAAGTCTGAGAAATTAGACGCAGGTCTCTGAACAAATAAAATGGGATGTATGTCATCAGTCTCGGGAGACCCTTTTTTTTAATAATTAATTGACACAAGCAGTAAAAACTTTTGTTTGGTTACCAGCAGAGACGGTTATGAAGTTTAAATAAGGCTATTATTGGGTCTGTAATGCTCATCATGCTTTGCCCTATGCTACTTTCCCCAGAACAACAAAGCCCCTTGGTATTCTTAAAACCTCTTTTCCATTTTCTTTTTTTAGCAGCACAGAATTAAAAATATGGGTTACTGAGATCTGGTTTTCAACAAAATTTAAGAATACAAAACAGAACCAGAAAGCGAGTTTACACATAAAGCACTGAACTGGGGCACGGAAAGAGAAATAATTTGTGTGATGTTTTAAAGAAACCTTTAATTAGGGTCAGAAACGACGTTAGCAACGATGATGTCTTAACTTGCACTTCAAAAATAACCACCTGTATGATATCCAGGTGCATTCAAAGTGTACACCCAGCTTGTACTAACGTAGTTCTTTTCCTCCTGAGCAGATACTGTGTGGAATTTAAAACAGAATCCCTTTCGCACCACTGCGCTTTGGAGAACCGGCCGCACGCTCGCTGGATGCAGTACCTACGAGAAGGGCACACTGTGTGCGTGGCTTGCCAGCCTCCAGCTATGAACGCTGACACGCATCGTTGTTCTGGAGACGGCCGTAACGCAGATGGGTAAAGAAAGCCATTTTTCTGCTGTCTCTTCTGCAGCAACCCCCAGTACAGATGTTGAGACTTCTCAAGGTCTCATTAAAAGCTCCTTTTGTTATACCTAAAAAAAATGAAACCGCTCTTATCCCCTTGTAAAGCTCGGATTTACCCTTTTAGTTCTCACAGAAATTGCTTTTAAAACCTAGATAAAATTGGGAAATTATTTCAATGTACGAGTTCAGTGCTTTCAATGCTTTAGGTACTATTGTGAAGGGATGATGCAACTTCTGTAGTGCAAGAGCACTTTTAGTGCTAAGGGCACTTTTACTGGA
This sequence comes from Eurystomus glaucurus suahelicus, assembly GCA_032159205.1. NCBI lineage: Eukaryota > Metazoa > Chordata > Aves > Coraciiformes > Coraciidae > Eurystomus > Eurystomus glaucurus. The sequence continues at coordinate 22,633 of JAVFHW010074108.1, read as the reverse complement.
AAATGGTATTTCCTGCCATAATGCCAATCGGATTCTGTGTTTAACAGTGGTGGATCTGTGCTTCTCTCAAAGCTATACAACTGGTTTCTAGGCAAGTAATTTTGAAAGTAGACATCTAATATTCAGAACAGATCTTTATTTGCTCTATACATTTATTAGCATGCATACTATTTAATACCTGTACAACCAGCTACTCAATCCCCCATCCTGTACACCGTGCTTAGGAATATACTGCCAGCTCCAGAAAGCATTTTAAGAGCTAGATGAGCTAATTGAAGTCATACATTATTAAGCAAATCTTACCTTCTGGCACGTTATACAACATAACCTAGTAACATGAAATAGATGGGTTTTGGTGTTTTAATTCCTCATTTATTGTTACATTTCAGCGGTAAAATCTTACACTGGGAAGCAGTTGGCAACTCTCAGTGCCAAGGAACCTGGAGGAAGATTCGGCAACTGCAGCACTGTTTGTGTCCCCTTGTGCATAGCTTTATTTTTACATAAAAGTTTAAAAGACGTTTAAAACAGCAACAACAAAATGATTACGAAAATTAATCTTTCTGGAGCCTAAACAAACTTTAATGGAGTCTGAACTTTGGAAACAGTATTTTTGGGAACTGTCTTAATACAAAACACTACGACTGATCTTTGTATTAGAACGCTAGAAGCATGTTTCTCTTTTGTAATTAAAAAGCTTATGTTTCTAACTGTAGTAGCCTGCTTTTCCTAAAGTTCTTGTTCTTGACTGGCCGCAGTCCTGTCTACAGGCATTGCTCCTACCGAGTAGTGAGCCAGCCTAACGTTCTCAAGTCTGAGAATAGCAACCGCCATCATTAAATAGCAAGGGTGAATCAAAATGAAAGTTTGAGATCTAAAACTGGATTTCAGTTTAGATCCTTTGCTCCTTCCCAGTATCATCTAGACATCTGCTTCTGTTACAAGTGGATAAGTATTCTTCCCCTCCACTGCAGTTTTCACGTTCAGCCACCTTCATTGTGACGTATGACCAGTCTGAGTGGTTAAGGAAGTAGTCCTGCTCAGAACTTCATGCCACTAATGCACAGCTATGGCAGAGGAACCTAGGCGAGACTTCACGACTAAAGCATTAGCTAACATTAAAAACAATGACTTAGTACTAGTTAAAACTGCTTATGTACAATGATTAACGTAGAAAGAGCGCTGGCAAGACTGCTGTGCAGGTAGTTCTAATCCTTGTTTTGCTACCTATTGCTTACCTGGAATTATCGTTACAGCATTAAAGAGGCTGCACGCTGCACCTTCTCACTTGTCAGATACCTGCTATGACTTTTCTGAATTGTTGGCTTACAGCTGCTCTAGCATTCCGTGCTGGAGGGCAAAGCCTGTGTTTTATCAAGATCATGAAGTTCACCATGTTTGCTAAAAAGGAACTGTGCCTTAAGGTTGAGCAAATCGACTGTTAAGATGTGCAGCATCTCTGTGGAACCTAAAGACTACTGCTGCTGCTGGTTCTGTCAGAAGAAACCATAGCATCTGGTGGCAAGAATAAGGAAGGTGATCTGGTCGAGGCCCTGTCCACTGTAACACTATGAAACTTTGTAACTGTACTTTACAATTTTATCTTAAAGGAAGCAGTCTTCCAAAACAGAAAGCAGAGAGATTATCGTAATACTTCCTGAACATTTCAGCCTTCAAGAATTATCTTCCTTTGTAGCCAGGAAAATACCTCAGAGAGGTTTATTTTATTATGACCAGTTTGGGGAGATGCTCTTCCTTGTAAGGTTCTTGTAAAATAAAAACCTTATCCATGGACAAAGGTTCAGAAAACATCTGAACTGGAGAGATTTCACTTTTAAAAGAATGCGTAGTGCTATGTTAGTTCAAGTCACTAGTTTCATACCAGTATGGCAGTAGAAAGTATGGGTTTTTTAAGTCGTGGAACTCCCTTCTACACAATCTGAGTCAAGAGAGACAGTGTGGTACCATCATCCATCTGCTACAGTCTCTCATGAGCAAGACATTTACAGCGACCAGCTGACACCTTGACAGTTACCCCCATCAGAACACATTTTTGATTGCTGTCACTGCAGACAGACGGTGGAGAGCACAGACGAAACAGGTCTCATGAGCTGTGCTATCGGTGTCAGTATGGACGTGCTACTGAGCCCCGCTTTGGCCATTCGTTTTTGAGCTTTCCCTTTCCTGCTGGTCTAGAAGAAGCCACTTATCAAGCCAAGGTGGGTGGCACGAGATAATCAAGAGGTGTTAAGAGCTAGTATCATACCGTTACTTTGCATGTTTACCATCTCTTCTCTCAGGTAAGTGCTATTATGGCAATATACATAAATTCAAAATAATCTTCCACCTCGAACGTGAGCTTAATTCTTTAAAAAATAAAAACCGAACTCGGCAGCTTTACTACTTATAAATATGAAATCACATGGAGTATTACATTTTTAACTGCAAAGAAAGGAATAAGTGTGTAAAATAGAAACATAACTAGAAATACAACTCTTCAAAAATACAGGATACTTAACTCTGTGTTAGCCTCTATCAAGCTGAGCATGTTGCCGGTCATTTAATACCCCTATGTACATAATTGACCTTTCTTAAATCACTGCAAGCATTTTCACATTTCAGAAATTAGGTCATCTACGGCACACAGATAAAAGGCCAAGCTTGACATTTAAGTCATCGTTACCCAAGCAAGTGAGCTAACCTGAACATTTGATACCCATTACTATTCTGTTTAATGTCCAGCAGCACTGCCGGCCACTCTGAGACTAAGTTATCATCCTGAAATCTGGATTAGGTCCTTACGTAGAGAAAGTTCAAGAAGAGTTGATTCCTGCAGTCCAAATTAGCCTTGTTCAATCCTGCACAGTGTTCTCCACCGGTCTTTTAACATGACACTAGTTCGGTTGTTGAAGTCACCGTGGACCAAAATTTTAGCCCAGTTACCCACTCCAAACTCCCTTACTCCTGATTTCAGTTCCAAGTCTTCTTTGTAAGTCCATCGCTAAAGGGAATAACAGAGAAAAATACCAGATAAATAAACAGAGAAAGGTATTAATGTAAGAGCTGAGCTCATAGCAAATACAACAGGAAGTTTTTATACAGCTCTCTAGTTATTATGGACTAGAGATGTTTTAGGGCAGGAGGGTCATTTTGATTTCTTTTGAGCACCAGAACTTGACATCAAGTCAGGTGGTACAACACAGTAGCAGACATCACCTGGAATGAGAATCGCATGCTTCAATGTTCACAAGTCACAGGAGGAGAGGGGAGAGAGGGAGAGACACTGGACAAAGGTTTTCTTCATTCAAAACCTGCTTTCCAAAATTGTGCTTCATTAGCTAGCTGAAACAAGACAGACCTTGATTGATCCTAGCATGCATCACAAAAGAGAAAACAATTTGCGACACATTAACATAGAGGCTGAGAATCAAGACACAGATAACTGTATTGTGTGCCTGTTCCATTTAATTATCTGTGTTCACTTCTGCTTCTTGCACCAGAGATGTCCTGCTGCTCCTGATGGTCTCATATACCATAGTAAATTATGAAAAGAGAGACAAATGGTCAATTTTCACCAGTCTCATGCTGGCATTTCTATGAGCGCCAGCAGATTCCATATTAAAAATCATTAGTTTGGACTTTTACAAAATCTGCATGTGTTTATGTGCGTGTCCTGAGCAGACGACTGCTGAAAATCCAATGAAGCTCTCTTACTTCTGCATTTAACTGTTGCCTGTGCTTTACTTATTTTGGAGTTGCTCTGAAATAGCAAAAAGTCTGTGGTTTTGTTTGCATGAGCGCAATGAAATTTACACAGGCAGGTGATCAAAAGCACAGCAATTCCTCATGTTCAGTGGGTGAAAGCAACAGAGTTAATGTGTCACAGGCCTCACCTGTTAAGAGCTACTTGCAGCTAACGGTCCTGCTGGTCAAAATGATTTAATTGACAAAGGAGTGAACTGTTTGTAAAAGCTGCGCTATCCAGAGCCTCCTTGTCTGATGAATTTTCATTCACTGGGCAGAGGTCACATCAACAGAAGCTGTCACTCTGCTCTTCTCTGTCCTCTCCTGCCACCATAGCAATAAAACACTTCTGCTCTGACCTGATCTAAATTGCAATTTGGGTTATTTCCACAACATCTGGTGCCGTGGATGAGATCCACATCCTGCTTCGCCCATTGGGAGGACCACAGGCTGCTCCCTGCCACTGCCAGGAAAGGTACAGGACCTTTTGAATTCCTGCTGGGGCTGCAGGCTCCTGCAGCATGTGGTGGCTGCTAAACCCCAGCTTTTAATACAGGTCAGTTCAGTGCCCCACCGGCAGCTAAAAGAGGGAAAATAATTGTAGTTCTGGTCTGGTCAAGGAAGGTGTGGTCAAGGTACTTCCAGTATCTGGTAAAATTTAGGAGAGGTTGCTCAAGAAAGTCTGGGTTGATTTTAGCTAGCAACATGATATGAACATGGAATGAACAAGCTGGGTTCGGGATGGGGCTGAAGCCACATGCAGCCACCCCAACAGGGACTGGCATTAACTTGGCTACAAGGGTGGAGGTTTGGTCCTGTATTGCCAGTTATCCCCTTCCCTGTCTTCAGCTCCAGGACAAGCTTCCTTGGGACTTGATGTTAACAGTCCCAACCAGCACAGTGGGCTCAGACCAGGAGGAGCCCTTGTGCATCTTGTAGCTTTTCCTTTGAGTCTCGAGGAGGGTCAGCCTGGCAGCATGGCTGATGCTAGAAAAAACGCCCTACCCTCTGAGCAGGTGCAGTACATTGAAAATGCACTGTACTTTTAAATGAAGGCAAGCACAGAATTGTCCAATAGCTTTCAACTGGGCGGGTACTAATGAAGTAAGTAGGAATGTTCATACGTTTGAATGGTATAAACATGTTCAACCTGGCTATAACCAGGTGTGTGAGTTTTGTCAGACCCTTGTCTGCGCAGAACCGGAATAAAGCAAATATCTCAACTCTGTGTTTCAGCTCTTGGCACACCGAGAACCCAGTTTTGAGACAACAACGGCAGACTCCCTCTGCCTTTCCTTCATCTCCTGGCACTAGTGAAATTGTCACCTTCTTCCTGAAAGGAAGACATCTTGCAAATGTACACTGGAGCATGACAGGCACATAGGGTGCCCATGGCATGAGTGTGCACGTGCTTGTTTGGTGCATCCGGCTGCACCAGCTGGCGATTAAAGGACCTGTGAAGCAGATGCAAGGGCCAGGATACAGGCAGGGTACTGAGTATTCCCAGGATTAAACCTATAATCCTTACATGATGGGGGACCAATGTTTTATAATGCACCTACAATGATAAATTTGTAACCAAACATGTAGAGCCTTATGGGGGTTCCCAAAGAGGATCTGTGCTAAGAAATCCTCAGGTTAATTGGAACAACTGGATTGGAAAAAAAAAGTTTATAGAACATTGGAGGAGGAATAGGAAGTGGAACTGGCTAAAGCTGAAGGCCTACAATTCGTAGTTTAGAAGGATGAAAATAAAGGTTTACCAGAGTATGTACAAGATTTCCTCCTGTAAGTCACAGGTCACTTCAAACTATCAAAGATATAAGTGGTGTTGGTTATAAAACAGGAGGGAAAATGAGAGAATCAAGCTATGGCTGACCTTTCCATTTGAAACCTTCCACGTTGTAAAGAATGGGGTACAAAGGGAAATGCAGTTGCAAAGAAATAGCCTCAACTTTAAAAAATTTAAACTTGATAAAGCCAACTAGTAGAACAGTGTAGTACAGAGGAAATCCATGAATTACAGGGCAACAAATACTGCTTAACCCTGCAAATAAGGTACACAGTTGAAATGTAAGCCTCGTGGCTGCTGTCATTAGACAAACGCATGCCACCCTGCTTGTGCACATGGGGTGGCTGGGCAGGACAATCCAGGGAGAGCCAGTATGACTGTCAGTGGTACAAGAGGTCCACGTGTCCAAGGATACTCAGATGAATCCTTTCTGAGGAGCCTTAAAAGATTCTGCCCTTAAGAGCAGAAGTCAGGCAATGGGGATTGACCGGGTGACAATTTTAAGTGCCACTCTGCATGGTTCTCCCTTCCCTTGAATTTAGCTGCTACAAGTGGCAGCAGCACCTCACAGAAGTGAGAGGCGTCTCTGGGAGGGAAGGAGCTTAGGTAACATCCAGCCTGATCGAAATTGTGTTCTTGTTATTCTGTAGCAAACGAAAATTTGGCATTTATGCAAAGTGCAAGGTAAGGTATGTGAAGATCAAACTTCACATCTGAAAGTTGGACTTAGTCCAGACTAATGCAACTACCAGGACCTCTTTGAGAAATCATGATTGCTGATAAACCTCACTAAGCAGTGAGAGAATTAAGAGTGGTAGTAGTTCAGCTGTTTCTAAACATTAGAAACCTAAAACTTCCCTAAAGTAGTATATATCCTTTATAAAAAATACTTCCTTTTCCCAGTACATCCTGTTGCACGGATGTTTTGCAACATTAACACTGAATGGTGGTTTATAACTATCGTTAAAAGGACAGAGATTCCATTGGAACCATCTAGTTCATTTCATTTCAGAACATGCCAGAAAACTTCCCTAAATAAAATCTTTATTCAAGTAACACAGTTATGCTTGACCTACAGCACCAGAGAATTCAAATACTTCCAGCAACAGACAATCACAACCCTTGTTACTTGGTGTAATGACTAATTACATTTGCTGTTAAAAGGGTTGCTTTCACTTGTTTATTTTTAAAAAACAGCTCAGTATAAGCAATTTAAAAGCAAAATTTCTTCTGTTTAACATAAAAATGAGAAGCCTGCCTTACAGGTAAACCAGAGACTGAAATCTTCTTTTCGCTAAGGAACTGTACAGAGCAGTAACTTGTCCCCCACCACCTTACAAACTGCCGGTGCCCTCTGCGATGGCAGTCATGCAGACTCTGGCCCTGCAGTGTTACAAGCTACTGAGACAGGCTGAGAGCCGGGACATGAATGCAGCACTAGGCTTGAGCTAACACAACCCCAACAACCAGTCTGGAGCAATGCGATACGTGACATTTGGCTAGCTCGGAACACTAGCAGAGAGAGCTTGAGTTTGCCAGACAGACCGTATAGACGTACCCTCCTGTATCTAAAGATCTTGTTATTCCTTGGAATCCGTTCTGCTCTAGTAGAACCTGTCTTCCCCTGATTATACATTCTGGGACTCTGCTCTGATTTTTTTCCCGTACAAGCCTGACTAAATTCTGAAAACCCATATTTTCAGAGACATTCTTTAATTTAAGCAAACTGTTACTCCGATTTTAGACAACTCACAGCACTTGCCATACACATACAGGATATAAAGTCAAGTACAAACAGTTCCCTAAATTCTGTGACATGTGTATCCCCTAATTTAGGAAGGAGAAAATAAAGTCCACTTGCTTTCAATAGCACTGCAGATTGTTGTATGCAGTTAACTGAAAACACAGCAGGGAAAGGCTGAAAACGGGCACTGAACCGTTGAAATGAAATGCCATTTACAAAACACGAGCAAACAATGCCAACATTGAAAGAGGGACTACATGGAAGAAGGAAGTTCTAGAAGTCAACAGCTCTGACATTCATTGCATTCTTTCATGCATGCAGACTATTTTATAACCCAGATTATTAAGCAGAGGAGCAAATTTATTGTTTAAAAGGCCAATATCATTTATAAATATTGCATAGAAATCAGAGGTCCCACCGTTCTGAATTTGAATTTCAAGTTTTCATAAAGTTTAAGGAGGTAGTTTTCTATAAATTTAGTCTTTACATTTCAATTAAGGTTGAACTATAACAACAGAATTAAGCACATGACATCTATTTATTTTCTAGCGAGATGTGAACACAGGCCCTAGAGCTGGATACAGTGCCTGCAGCTGACCACATAACAGACTCAACATAAAAATAGGTGAACTTCAGTGAAAACGGGTGAAGAGCTGTGACTAGCTCTGTGTCAGGTGTGGGCCAGTTAGATTAAATCTTAAAGCCTGATGGAAGATTGTGTGCTGACCAGCAACCAGCTCACAAGTGTGAGTTGGAATAAAGTCATTTGTTATGTTTTTGAAGGCAACAAGCAAATCCAGTAAGTGGTGATTTTTTATTTTTAGGACACTGGCTACATTCACAGCTTTTGAGGAGGCACATGGTGATTTGACTATTCTTGAGATTTGTGAGAAGGTGAAAAACTATTTATATGTAAGCAGGGGGCTTAACCTCCAAGGACAGGTGAGGTCTCATGAGGACCTCAACCAATTTGATGACAGCATGTGATTGAAGATTTAACTAGTACTTCAACTACAGTAAAATGCTTAAAGAACTAGGAATAAGCACAATTCTCCTCAAGGACAATCTAAAAAAAACATAAGCAGGTTTTGTCCTTCCATATTATATGAAAAATGAAATGTCAGAAGACCTGAAAAGTGAAACAGCTCACACCAAAATGGATGCATGTTGATAATCTAAACAGATTTCGTACTGCTTCCTAAGAGTTATTCTCAAGAGGAATTCAACAATGGTAATACATTTATTTAATATTAATTTCATTCAGAAGTGTTTATCATGATAAATAAGGAAAACTTGCTATGGGCAAAAATCAGTTTGTAACAGCTCCCCCAACATCAAATCAAATTACCTTCTATTAAGGCATGCACTTCTGTCCGTCCCACCAACAGGGAATTCCAGCATTAGTGACATCGCAGAACTAAGTAATTCAATAAAGTAGGCTTAGCCGTGAAGAGAATGAAAAGGACTATGTGAAAGACCCTATTATTTGGTTTATATAAAGCAGAACAGTTTACCAAGTAAATACTTATTTTCACCTTAAAGAACTGAATTTTAAAATTGCTAAATCTTTAACCTTTTAAGTGGGTAAATAGAAAGTCTTTGATGTTTGCCCAAAACTCTCAGTGGCATATGACATCCTGAATTCTTTAATCCGATCAGTGAAAAGATTTTTTTTTTTTTCCACATTTTAAAAAGATTCAGACAAAGCTTTAATAACAGTGTATTTCCACAAATTAAAGGCTCACAATCATTAGCAACGATACTTGAAACTGCACAAAAGAAGTACTTTTCTTTTTTAGAGACAGGAATTAGAACTTGCAGGAGCTGTAGCACAGCTTGAGTAATGTGGAAAATCTTAAGACATTCTGGAGACAAAGACAAATGAAGTTGGAAAACAAAAATAAAAATTAATCTGCACTACATAGATTTAATCTCCATTTAGAATAGAAGGTGGGTACAAACCTGTCTTCTTCGGCCACAAGCCAAAGCGTCTCCATTATTTTCAACATTTTGAAAGCTGTTCAGACCTAGAAGACAGTCGATATACAGCCAAACCAATCAGTCAACATTAAAGGCAGCAGTTTTGGATTCCACCATTTACAGGAGACAAAAATGTACACTAATTTGATATGCTTTGACAAATTGGGAAAATGTTAGTGTCTGTTTTTATATATATATATAAAATATATATAAAATATATACACACACATATATATATAAAAATATATATATACACACATATACACTTTTATATATGTATGCACGAATCTCACCTTAGTCCAAGGACTCAAAAAATAGTTCATTCAAAAAATTCACTGTATTTTCTATTTAATAGAGCTCACAGAAGAATTACATTTTAAACAATTAGGTAAAAAAAAATAGGTGCATAAGAATGAAACATTGTTATTTCATTTTGGTAAGAATATTTGTACTATACATATTGTTCTCCTTTTACGTAGATACTGGAAAATAACCAGCAATCAGAGCTATGATACTTTGTATATAGGTTCCATCATTTCCACAAGAATGTGCATCAGCTTCTACCGTGGCAAGCATCCAAGGCATCTTGAGAGTTTGTTCTTCCAAGTACAACACAGCCACAGGCAGAAGCTATAATGTCATGTCTCTGTGCTAAGAGGGTGCTAATGGTTTTCAGAGCCTACTTATAAATATTATACAATCCATGTTGTAAGTTTTTTAAAAAGTAATAAAAGGAAGATGCAGGAACATTCTAATTTTGCGTATTTTACACTACAGTTTGTTTTTTCAATCAGCTAACTGCTTTAGGTCCTTCCTCCTGAAGTTATCTAGGTCAGAAGTCAGCAAGAGCTAAGTTTCAGTACTCCTCTGTCAGCTTTGTTTTGCACGGAATACTGTAAATCCCAGTAAAGCAAATAAGCAAACAAAACCCCAAGTGAACCAGAAAACAGTGAATGATTTTGCAAAATGAGTTGCCGGAGAACCTTAAGCTATTTCATGGCTTCCCAAATGTTGCAACCACCAAATCTGCATTTGTGCAGAAACCACACACAACAGTTGGAAGAGGCTGGGTTTTTTTCACCTCAATCATTTTTGTATTAATCTAATCACGTTGGACAGCAGTTATCAAACCACAAACCCATTTACTGCGGGGGAGAAAGCGTTTGACATGACTGTTTTGAAAGTGTAAAAATAAGCTAATACTCACTCTGAAGAACACGGCTCCCTCTGTTTTTCCATCTTGAATGAGGCCTGCAAGGAACACAGAACTGAAGTAAAAATACACAGAACTTCATGAAATGTCTATGAGCAAGAACAACAACAAAAACTAATTTTTACCACACTGTGAGGTTTATGTCTCCAGGTGACTGATTTGCAATATTCTGCTGCTCTTTCACTGATCTTAAAAAAAAAAAAAAAAAAATTTCTGAGGCAGCAACTTCTCATTTATGTGATTCAACACTATTTAAATGAAAAAATCTGAAGATTTCTCTATAGAAACAGTGGCATACAAACAGTAACTGCTTCTAGCCATTAGCCCTCTTAACCTTGCCTCCCTATATCTGGAAGAGTATACACAAGCACAAGACATTATATGTTTAAGTTGAAGATGTGAGGCATTTTGCTTCTCTCTTTTTTCCATAGATTCTTCACAATCTAGGAATTGTTTCCATAGGTTTTTTCATCAAGTCTTTCATCGTATTTCTCAGATGTAATTGTGTCACGAGGTGCCCTTCCAAAAAAAACCAAACCAAACCACAAATCAAACCCAAAACCCCCCCAAAAAACCTTACGACTTGTTTTCCTATATACTCTGCCCGTATCAGGCAATTTCCTTAACCATACCATGCCAAGTATTCCAAATACAGAACTGCAGGAATACAAGCTCTATCCCAGCTGAAGACTACAATTTATTCTCCGTGAAAAACAAGTGGTGATAAATGTAGAATATTAGTGTTTTTCACAACAAAGTCAAAGGAGAATGGGAGGAAGTAGGCTTCAAGTTCCTCCAGCATTTTACAAAAGGGTCTAATTGTTGGGAGGTTTCACACTGCCAAAACCATGGAGCAACATTACTGTTTCCCATCACACTAGTATCATTAAGAACATCTTGTGTTTAGTTGCAAGGAAAAAGAAGTAGACTGATTCCCTTTCCCCACCCTCTTTCTTCTCCAGGTGACCTATAGCCTGAAATTAGGAAGGCAGGACTAAAAGGAGCTCAGATCAAGCACAAAAGAGTAATTCTATGTTTTTGTCATACAAGACTGACAGCTGTTTAAATTGAAAAATGTGCATCTTCAACAAGTACTTAAGCTTAATGCCAAGCTATCTGATGGAAGTGCCAAAAGTAACAACCATAGAAAACCCAAAACTTAAAAATAGAGAATGTGCTTGTAGTTAATTTTCTATTGGACAGCAGTATGGAATTTAATGTCCTTCCTTCTACCTACTCTTAGCTCCATAAGTTTCAATTCACTCTCCAAGCACGCCCCTCAGCAGGATATTGCTTAATACAAACCTTTGTTTTGTTTCCAAATTGCTTTTGTCACAGTCGTCGACATACACAGTTTTGTTTTGCATTGTTGTTGCTCCCAGTCCTTTTGATTCTACCTGTTTTGTGGCTGCCTGTGAAAAATGGAATTGATACTTTAAAATTAAAGCCAGCCCGTACCTAGACCCTAGTTTACGCTATTAAATGTTTAATAAGATAAATATTTGTACTCTACATTAGGACTAACAGTGCTTATTTCACAGACCCTTCAGAGATATTACCATTAAAGTAAGTAGTTTCAAAATAACTGTAGTGTCTTCTGTTGAAATCCATCAAGATCTTTATCAGCTAGTAACTCAGAGAAATTTTAGTCATAGCCGCAAGTGATATTTATATGGACACACAGAAATACAACAAATACTTGCATAACAAGTGAACACACAGATGTCTGAAATACATTGCAGAGATTAAGATTGCAAACGCTATCAAAATACTCCAAAGCTTGGTTTTTGTAGCTAGATTAGAAACTAAAAACTGACAGGCCTCACAAATTCATCTAGTTCTGTAGCACATCAGGATCCAGCATACCTGTAACACTTGGAAAAGACATGTCTAATCAGGCTTTAGGCTGTTAAATTTCTTTCATCCATCCAATTTTCAGTCCTCTTGAAATTTAACCTGTCCTTAACACTAACTTGCAGAATCTCTCAATACCAATTAATAGAGTCAGATAATGAAAGCATTCTCTACTTCACTTACTCATCCATGAAAGTACTGGAAAGACTGGAAGGTACTTCCAGTTCTAGTTCCAATAGTTCTAATCCAGAATAAAATGATTCACTGTGGGAAATTTCATAGCTACCCAAACTACTACATCTTTCAGTTTTCAAAATGTTGGCTCTTTTACAGTGGTTGACAGTAGCAAAACACACGTGAAAGTGAGTACATATTTCCATACAGATAAATAGATTTTAAAAAAATCCACTATATTGTATTTTAGAAGTTAACAGTAGCTTTGAAGTTGTACTTGGTGCTAAAATAATTCTTTTGAAAGAGAAATTAAAGTTAAAGAAAAAAATATGGAGTCTTCAGATGACTGCTTTCTTGGTATAGGTCCTTTTTCCTTGTAATGCATTATCTGCAGGCTGTTCTTATGGCAGCTAACCTATATGAGTTCCTTGAAGCACAAAAACTTCATCAATAGGAGGAGCAGCAATCTTGTAGATTCTAAGCTTGATAATAACCTAGAAAAAGCAGCCTACAAAACAGTCGAGCCATGCAGACCACCTTATGGTGGTTGAAAGTTGGGAAAAAGCTGGCACTTAACAGCCCAGGCAGCCAACCATATTCTGGGCTGCATTCAAAAGTGTGGCCAGCACATCAAGGGAGGTGAATCTGCCCTGGTGAGAAACCACCTGGAGTACTGCAGGTAGTCCTAGAGTCCTCAGCACAAGACAGACATGTTGGAGCAGGTCCAGAGGAGGACCATAAAAATGATCAGAGGGATGGAACACCTCTCCTGTGAAGAAAGGCTGCGAGAGTTGGGGTTGTTCAGCCTGGAGAAGATAATGCTCTGTGGAGGCCGTATGCAGCCTTCCAGTACTTAAAGGAGGCCTATAAGAAAGAGGGGGACAATGTTTCTATCAGGCCCTGTTGTGACAGGACAAGGGGTAATGGTTTTAAGCTAAAGGAGGGTATATTTAGACTACATAAAAGGAGAAAGCTTTTTACGATGATGGTGGTGAAACACTGGAACAGGTTGCCCAAAGAGTTGGTAGATACCCCATCCCTGAAAAAATTCAGGGTCAGGTTGTGTGGGGCTCCAAGCAACCTGATTTAGTTGGAAGATGTCCCTGCTCACTACAGGGGGATTGGTCTAGATGACTTTTAAAGATGCCTTTCATACCAAAGTATTCTATGAGTCTACTTCTATGCACGACAGCAGAAGAATGAGAAGAGAGTTTAACAGTTAAAACTAGAGTGTTTTTCTATAGAGAACAGAGTACACTGCTGGGAAACAGTTATGAGTATTGCACAGCAGAAGTGAAAACTCATCACAAAGTTGTCTCTTCCATGTCCCAGAGTAACTCAGTCCAAAGAAAAGATTTCAGAAATAACATTTGCAAGACTGGTGCAGACAGTAGGTCAGACGTGCAGGTAGTGGGGGATGCAACAGAAGGCCTGGGTATGTCAGTATGGAATACCGGGCCTCCTCTGACACCTCCAAACCTCCTTTTCCTCTTAGACTCAAAGAAATAGCCTTGAAAATAAATTTGAAAACTGATAGCCGAGTGAAACCATTAAAAGGTACTCCTTGTATGATACTTTGAGTGCATTTAATAAGTTCCCTAGTTTCTCTTTCTGGTAAGAAAACGAAAACCTCAGAGGAACTTCAGGTTTATTTAAAATTTGCTTCTTACTACCTTTAGATGTTTGTGCTTTTGTAATTCAGTAATTCAATATTCTTTTATAGGAAGTAAACATAACAGACATTCTTTAAAATCCTCCTGAATATGAAACTGCAGGAGGAATGTTGTTCTTGCCAATTTAAAATCACTTCTGAGCAACATTGTTTGCAAGCAGCTTTTTTTATTTACAGGAAAGCAGCAATAACAGCTTTCTATCTCCCAACTCCTCTGACATTCCTAAAGCTTTAAGCCAAATTAACAGGTCTTGATCTTTCAGCTTTAGTATTAGAAGTCACAAAATAAGCATTAAAAATATAGTCACATTACCTTTTAATGAATCTCAGATCAAAACTGCTTCTCTTGAACATACACTAATGACAGACCTTATTTTAATTATGCTTTTTTCCTATTCTTCTAATCAAAATAGTTGTGGAAAAAACATTCACAAAAGACATTTTAAAGGAGTCTTGCTCCTACTAACTTTCTCCTAAACATATATTCAACCTTTTTTTAGAATTGATAATCCAAAGGAAGATAAAAGTTCCTTTTCATCTAATACAATAACTGAATATTATCTAAACAATCCCCTTGAAAATATAAATCTAATCTTATGAGGTACCCATTTTGAAATAAATTTTGAAAACTGTTTTGACATACCTGTATTAAGAAGTTACTTTCATTTTCTTTCATGAAACATTCAGCGTAAGACTTGATTTTATTTATCAAAAGACTGTAACTGAAGCTTTGGAGAAGGGGAACATATGGATCCTTGCCTTTGATTACGGTTGCCAGCTTCATCCTTAAAGGCTAAGAAAAGCACAGCTTTACACCACATGAAAGCATATCCTGCAGCAATCTGTGCTAAACAGGACATACACAAAGCTAAACATCACATTAATGCAGTTTCATGAAAATACCTATACATTTTCATGCTACAGTTTGAAAGGGTTCTAAAGTTCATTAGGCATAATCAGTTTAATTTATGTGCTCAGTAAGTGGTTAAGTGTCATTTTCTGGAGAGCCTCCTTTTCATTCCCTTTATAAAGTAATACTAAACACAGGGTTGTCAGTGCAGCAAAAACATCCAGAAAAGGCTACTCCTCACTGAGTTCTCCTTTTTCATTTGCTGCCTTAAAAAGACTCCATTGAAAGGGGTTACAGTGTTCAAGAAAACAACTATTTTGTACAGTAGCATTAAGGATCCATCGATACAGCATTGTCAACTAACCAATCTGCCTCTTACAGAGACCAGTTTAGCCAAGAATTAACTTCAGCGTACAGGCTGCATTCTTATTTATGGATTTGAATACTATTACAACACCCTACACTTCCCAAACAGCTGAATCTTCTGAATGAAGAGCATATCTGAAGAGTAAGTTAAACACGTGCTACTATTTACATAGAACACGTGTCCTAATACACCAGAGGAAGACAGAGGCAGTGATTTTGCCTTTTTTTCTTTTGCCTGTGATCCTTTTTTGGCTCTTTTCTCCACCCCAGCAAATTCAGCTGTGTGCACTAGCTATTATTTTAAAGCAATAAGCAAATAAGCATTTGAACCTGCATTTTTCTGAATGATGCCGTCAATGTATGACACACATACGTTATCTTTTCCAGCTACAGATGTAATAATATCCACTCTATACTACAGAGCTTTCCTTCCCTTTGATGCTTCACTATGTAGAACACTAATCAGAGACAGCAAATAGAGTGTGCTGCAACGGTTCAGAAAACGTCAGCAGACTGATTATTAGGGAGTTACTATGTCTCTGACAGCATGTTTGGACTGTCTTTACTCTGAGAACCCAGCTATAGCAAATTCCTGGCATCTGTAGTGACACCTCGCTCCTTGTATGAAGCCAGAAAGGGGATGAAATTTGGACTGATGCTGCCCACAGTGAAGAATCCTACTGCTAGAACCATTTACTCACCCAAATCACCCCTTATTTCTATCAGTCCCCTAGCCACAAATGTCCTTTTGTATTTACAAGTGCCTTGGGTGTGTTAGTGACCACGTAGGCAGTAATTAGGAAGAAGCTATGCAGGTAGCAGTTGCTAGCTCTGGAAACCCATTCCTCTTGTCCCCTTTGAAAAGGGCAGCTTAATGCAAATTAAGCAAGTTACTACCTTATCTGATTCCGAGTCTGTAAATAGCCTTTCAAGAACTTCAGCAGCCTCCTTGAAATATCCGTTTTCCATATGGACTGCTACAATCTACAATGAATATAATTACAAGATATGCTGAAACACATTTCACCCGAGTTTTGGAAAAAACCAAGAGAAGTCATGCTTTTACAGTTTTGTCAGACTTCCAAAATCCAGCGGATTATTTAAGCCTTACCAGCAATGATTTAAGCGTAACAGTTCTGAAGCAATATTAAACCTTGTGTAAAAGGGCCTAAAACCTCTCAATTAGGCATTTAAAAGGAGCCTCACTGATGTAAAACGTCCTGTAGCTTCCTACCAAGTATTGCTTTCACCTTTCCTTGCAAGACTTTCACAGTACTAGTAGTTGTCATGTTTTTACATGCTTCACTTTGAAATCAAAAG
The DNA here is from genome assembly GCA_032159205.1 of Eurystomus glaucurus suahelicus. Lineage (NCBI taxonomy): Eukaryota > Metazoa > Chordata > Aves > Coraciiformes > Coraciidae > Eurystomus > Eurystomus glaucurus. Next base: position 5,924 of record JAVFHW010074108.1, on the reverse strand, counting down.
ATTTTTTCTTAAATATAATTCTTTGTATGATAAAAGCTATTCATAACATTTTAAAGCTCAAGATACTAGTGTTTTGAAATTGATCTCTCAATATAATTTTTTTTCAGATTGGCAGCTTTTAAACAATTTTGAACTGGGACAAACAGGAACCAGTTTAGATAGACAAAGGTCCCTGTACAGGTCTATTTACTCTGCACTTAAAAATACAAACAGAAAATTCAGTTCAGCCTGCTAACAGCCCAGGGTTTTTGTAGAAGGAGCCATGTATTAGCAGAATGTTTCAGCACCCTGAAACATTTTGATTAAGTCACACTGACCTGAATTTGAATCAGACGATGAATATCTTCATGAAGTTTTTCCAGTTTCACTTCTTCCCTTTCAAGTAAAGTCCAGAAAGACAGAGCAGATTCCAAAGGTGAAATTCTTTGGTCATTTTCAAAATGGCATTCTTGGGGGGAAGAAGAGAAACAGAAAACAAAGTATTTCAAGAACTTAAAGGATAAATCTAAGTATATTACATTATTTATACACAATAAAGAAACATGTACTACACATAATTCTCTTTTCCTCAAATAATGTTTAGTCTCTCTCTTCAAGTGTGTTTTGAGACCTGAAGTTACAGCTTTCTTTTCAGAGAAACCACTTCTTCCTACCCTTGCTGATAACATTACTGTTATATCTCTATGGGATATTATGTGTCTGCTGATTATTGTTCACTTAAAATACCACTTGCAGCAGTGCTACATTTAGTATTAGGGCTGGCATTAATAATACTCTTACATTAAGCCTGGAATCAGATATCAAAACATTCCATATTGATACTGTTAATTTTTTAGTATAACCACTACCCTATGTTTTTTTTCCCCTCTGAGTCTATCTGTATATTTCCATGTACTAACATTTTGTTGTACCTGAAGGGGTTAATCTGAGAGGGAAATTCAAACAGCTTACCACAGGAGTAGCACTATAAAAGTAGAAGCAACCTCCCTTGGCATTGTCCCGCTGTGCCAACACCAAGGCTTTTGCAAACTCCCAGAAAGCAGGATCAGTTGTGGCAGCAGCCTAGCCCAGCCAGATAATTATCCCCTCACCACTCTGGAAACAGTTTCCCAGTCCTGTCATTGCACATCTGCACAAGCGAGCATACCAACATAACAGATGTAGTGGGAGCTGGCAGGCACAAGACTGCTTTCTTCCCCAAGGCACTACCAGCTTAGCTCAAGATGTTCACTGACCTACAGCCTCACTTATTCCTTCATTTTATGACATTATAGCAGAATCTCTCAATATCTTCTTATTCCTTATAGTCAGTATGTTTCAGACCAAAGGTAAACAATTTAGGCAATGCTGAAGAACGCTGATACCTGCTACAGTAAAAGACAAACACTAAAAACTTAAATAGTATTATATCTATACATACGTATTTTAAAAATAACACTTCTGTGTTTCTCTAATTGTTTCAACCAAGTAATATGACTCTGAAGTTCATATTAAGTTCATTTTAATATTGTAAAAACAAAATGTTTAACTCAAAGAGCTGGTATCTGTAACAGCCTACTCTGTTTTAAAGTTCAGTAGAAGCTGGAAAGAGGAAAGCTACCATACAATATATTCGTTTTCCACGTACATTGTGCAACTATATCTGATGTAATACCTTCTAAGCACATGCAGTCTTCCACACCATACAGGTAATTTTGTATGCTGATAGATAAAAACACACATTGAAGTCATATTCCCAAGTGTTATATATAATAATATAGTTTTAAAGAGTTATCAGAAGCTTCATAATTTGTACATGATAAACTATTTTAAATATAGATGACTTGAAAATCAAATTGTAATATCAAGAAGAGTGTTATTATCTGACAAACAACATAATAAATTTCATTTTACAAAAACAAACCATTGTGGCATTTTACAAAAACAAACCATTTTAGGCTAGAATAATTTTTTCTTCTGTGCTCATGCTGGCAAGACTGCTTTTAAAGTCCTTAAATTCCAATGAGTTTTATCAAGCAGTGAAAAACTGCAGCAAGACAGTTGAACCTTTCAGAAACATGATCATGGAAGCAAAATCAGCAAGTTTTGAGTACAGTCGGACAGGAGACATGACAGTGATAGTCTCAAGGACCTGCTGCCAGCTGAAGGACTCAGCCTTCTGTAAGAAACAAGGGCAGTCATCCTTTTCATCCATATTCTTATTCCTACTGTCTGTCCTACTTTAATATCTAGAGTTACACGTGTGGAAGGAAAAGCATATTCTGTGCTTGAAACTTGCAAATGTTGCTCAGCAAGAGCTAGTCAATCTTTTCCAGTATACTACTTTTATTGATGCTACTGACAAAAAAGACCTATGATTTAAGCAGCAGATAGTCATTCAAACTCAAAGCAGCTAAATCAGTCAGTACAGAACACCACTGGTCCTACAGACAGCTCAGTCACATGTGGAATATACAGTCCAAAGTTCAGTCATTTTTTTTATATATGTATATATATATAAAAAATATATATATAATGTAATATATATAATATATAATTTGACATTTTTTTTATATATATATATATATATATATATATATATATAAAAAAAATGTAAAGGCTACATGAAAGCATACCTAATATACCTTTGTATAAGTTGGTGCAGATCTATTTAAACAAGTGGGGAAAAAAAAAAAAAGAATCAGAGTATTTACCAAGGTTTTTTCCTTTTGCAATTCTGATCAAAAGCTGACAGAGATACACTGTTTTTTTCTGATGTGCAGGTATTTTGGAGAGGCCATTAATAAGAGCTGGAAAAGAAGAGAGAAGTGAAGTCAGTCTTGATCCAGCACTGCCACAGTGTGGCTAGAAATATACTAGACACTGATATCAGACTTTAATAACCTACTACATTTCTAATTATCAGGAAGCTGATGAAGTGCATTCAGTTAATATTCCTCCATGTTAAAAGAACTTAAATTATATTGAAGAATTTGACCAAAAAAACCTATCCCCTCTTGCAGTTCCCAACAGTAACGCATCACAGGCTTATATTCAGCAAATTAGAAGACCACAATATCTTACATAAATTAATGAAGTTTTGTTTTGCTCAGTAGCTTACTGCAAAAGACAACTGTCTGCTCCAGAGAAGGCTTCTGTGGAATGCCCACAAAACATGAGCCACATGCAGACTGGTAACACTTGCATGTTGCTACAGCAACAGAGAGACCAAAAACTGTAAAAGCTACAAGGAGAGCTTAGTCAGAAATGTAAATCTACAAGGGAAATCCTAGGCACAAGGATGATTATATATTCTAGAATGGGAACTATCATGAGATTATTTCCACCATGATGGTTACTGTGAACTTCATGTTTTAATGTGCTGGATACAGTAACTCATATTCACTGCATAATACAGAAACATTCAAAATGAAAAGTGAAGAATGGACAGTGACTTGTCCAAGCTGCAGACCGAAGGCTCTAGTTCCAAGAAGTGTTTAGGTGCATATTTCAGTGTCAGCCTAGCAAAAGGTGGGCCTGTGGAGCGTGGGACCCCCAAGTTTTGCAATGACACGACTAGAGCACATAACACTTTCTTGGAAGTACTCAGCCTACTTGTTTATTAGTGTCTGATCATCTTCTGTGAACAATGGATAAGCATAGAATTACAATGTAATTAAATAGCCCCAAATGATTACTTTAGCTAATATCAAGCAGAATATTGTCATTTGGGCTTAGAAGAACACATTTACAACTGCTTCAGTGAGGACAGGTGACACAAGAGCTTTTAATTCTTATAGCCAAAATAGGAAGTAAAAAAGAACCTTGTTTAGAAGAGCAGTAAAGTGCCACTTCTTACAACCACATGCACCTTCCATAGCAGACAGTAGAGTTCCATTTCAGAAAGAGTCTGGATGAGATCAGTGATAAGAGATGAGCAACATCATCATACCCTGAAGATGGAACCAGAGCTTGAAAATTTTGGAAGCAGGCAGAATACTGTAGCTGAACATTCCACAGAAAAAAAGAAAAGGGTCACCTTGGCAAGTAGCTTCAGATCCCAAGTAACTCCCAAGTAACCTGGCTATTTCTACTTGGTAGCGTACTGAGCTATACAGAAATATTATTTCATAGAATCATAGAATGTTTCAGGCTGGAAGGGACCTCTAGAGGTCATCTAGTCCAACCTCCCTACACAAGTAGGGACATCTCTACCTAGGTCAGGTTACTCAGAGCCTCATCAAGCCTGACCTTGAATGACTCCAGGGATGGGGCCTCCACCACCTCTTGGGGCAGCCCATTCCAGTGCTCTATGACCCTCATGTTAAAGAACTTTTTTCTAATATCCAACCTGCGTCTATCTTTTCCTATCTTAAAACCATTCCTCCTTGTCCTATCACTACAAACCCTTGTGAATAGACCTTCCCCTGCCTTCCTGTAGGCCCCTTCAGGTACTGGAAGGTCAGTATAAGGTCCCCCCCGGAGCCTTCTCTTCTCCAGGCTGAACAGCCCCAACTCTCTCAGTCTGTGTTTATAGGAGAGATGCTCCATTGCCCTGATCATTTTGGTGGCTCTCCTCTGGACACGCTCCAATGAAATAGCTTGTCTCATTCCCTTGGCCTTCCAACCTCCCTGCACTTGCTTCAGTTTGAATGGACCTTCTTGATGGCAGGAAATCATTATTTCAGTAGAGTCACACTGTGAAAGCATTCCTCAGGAGCAGAATGGTAAGCATGCCCTTCCAGGGATGGAGAGAAGCAGGAAGCAGAAAGAAGAGGAAGAGGAGCGGGATCAGGACCAGGAGGAACCCCCCTATCCTCTACAAACTTCATGAGCATGACTTTTAAGGGATGGGACAACTGTGAGCCCGCTCAGGGCAGCTGGCCTGGCTGACTCCAAACTGCTAATGGCCTGCAGACCATGGCCAGCCTGTGATTCTGTCCCAGAAAAACAATAATTTAATCTTCTTCAGGAAAATTATCTGTAATTTATTGTTATCTTTAGATTTCTTACCTCTTACAATTTCTCATACCAATCTCCTTGCTAATCATTCTGCATGCTATTGTATTCCTTTCTTTGCAAAAGTTTAAACAAGACATACTATCACATTTACTTGAGTCAAGAACACACACACAAAATCCCCCCAAAATCTATCCTGGCATCTTCAGGAAAATTATCTCTGACAGAAAAACCATCATAAACCCATCAAATTTATCTGAGACCTAGAAACATGCTCCCAGCTGTTAACTTCTCACTCTTAAGTACTTCTCATTTTAAATACGTTTTTCCATTCAAAATCCAGCCATCAGACTTCATTCCACCTTTTCCTGCTATAGTTTCCTGAAACACTTCCAGTCTTTTACCATAATCCTCAACGTAAACTCAGAGAACTTAAGTAAACTACAATGTTTTTCACCATGTTTGCATGTCCTCACTAAAACCTCTTGAATATTTCAGTAGCCTTGAACCCAGCTAAGGCCTCGGCTTCAGCAGCTGCTGATGCCATACAGGCAACCTTATAATTCACTCAAGCTTCACAGCATCACGACCGGTGATTAACATCACTGGTTGGATTCACCTAAACATCCAGAAGTCCTCACCCCGATCCCTCCATAACCAGTTTCTCGGAACAGGCTAACTTGTTTACCTCCCTGGTCTCCTTCAACCAAAACATCAAAGTTCCCCAAAACTGTGATTATCTTACCACATTCCGGCAGAGCTGTAAACTCACTGGCGCATTAAACAAGCAAACAAGAAGCCAGCCTGCACTGTTTTATTTCCACCATGTGCAAATGTTGCCGACACCAAGTTTATTCTATCACCGCAACAGACGCCCCTGTACTCTGGGAATCTTCTCAAGTCCTCAACACCAGCACCAGTGACCAGGCCACACGCTTGTGCGGGACACGCGTACACGGAACGCAGAAGCACGGCTAGCGCTTTAG
>JAVFHW010074107.1:31488-101606 GCA_032159205.1 Eurystomus glaucurus suahelicus | reverse complement strand
TAATAGTTAAGTCTGATAACTGATAATAGTTAAGTCTGATAACTGATAATAGTTAAGCTGGTAACTTCCTTGTATTGCCTTTGCTGGTATGTGGGTAGTACCAGTACTAAAGGCTGCACAAAAAATAATGGGTATTTATGGTCATGGCTCAAACAAAACAGAAACAGATTGCTGTGGTACTGTGTGATATGGTAGCTGTTTCCACTGAGAATAGAGATGTGTTCCCCTTGTTACAGGAGGATAAAGTTTTCCTGTAAAGCAGCTGTCACTGCATTGCTTTTATTTAAGGGGAACCTTTTTGTTCCAGGAGGAAACCATCCCTGAACTGCTTTGGAAACTCTTGTTTCTGCAAAACTTGAGAGTGGATGTGTCAAATCCCAGACTTTGGTCAGATAGTGTACTTCAGCTTATGTCAGAAGCATGTGTTGTTTTTCAAGTGTCAGTGCTATCAAGTATTTTCCCTGTTCTTGTCAGAGGTGGGGAAAGGGGTGTTAAAACTTGGAAGTTGTATTTAGATGTGTCTCACCTCTCTACTGAGACATAGAAGTACAGAGTAGCTTGTGTATCCTTATTACCCATTGACTAATATATAAGGATGAGCACATTGCAATGTTTAAAAAAAAAAATCTCAGGATGATGGGAAAGTCTGGGCAGATGGGTTAGCAATGTTTTCATTTGACTTCTTTGAAAGTTTATCTTTGCTTAGGTTTATGCAAGGTCTAATGATTTTTAGCACGGATATCTTGTTTATTTTATCTTAAAACAAAAACTACAAGTATATGTATAGACTAATCATGTGACAGACTGACAAAGACTGTTCTGAGTGTCTTGTATGTAGGCTGTGTTCACATCTGGATGCTAATTTTGATTTTGTACAGATGTGCTACAGTGACTGCAGGAAATGTTTTTAAGGACAATCGTAGGAGTTGTGCAAGTATCTTGAGGGTTAATTATAATGATGAACAGAGGTTTGAAAAGCTGTAAGCACAGGTAGCACAGAGTAATGAGGAAAAAAACCCACAACGCTGTCCTCCACCAGAAATCTAGAGTTCAAGTTGACATGCCAAAAGTGGAAAATACAAAAGTTGGAAATACATGAAGCTGTTGAAAAGAGGAACTCGAAACAGTTCTTCCTGCTGTCTTCTCTGCTGTTTTCAGTGATGGATTGTTCTGTTCTCTGCTGCTTCCTACCCTTATTGTTCTCCTGTTACTCATGGTTTCACTAATTTGCTGTTACAGACTATCACATTTTCTGATCTTATTCTTTTTCTTGTCTGCATTATTTTAATTCTCAATATGGATGTTTTGGGAGTGTGTACATTCTTTCTCCATTCTGCCTTGCTTCTGTTTTGGTATTTCTTTTGTAATCCTGGTGGTATGTTTCTGTCAGCAAAACTAATTTTGCCTTCTAACGGGCAGATAAAATTGATCATGAAAGAAACATTTTTCTTCCATGCCTGTCACCTTTGTGTTATGCTGCTTGATAATTTGAGTAATAATAAATCTACCTTTTAAAAGGCTTTATCTTGGTCTTAATGGATTTCAAAAATGCTTTGTTAATGAGCTATGTACAAGGACCAGATTTGTGCCTAAATGTGTATACAGATTAGGTGCTTTAGGCATGGCAGATGTTCTAGAGTAGCTAACTAAATATCTGTCCTCATCTAGGCTTATATATTAACTATTTATGTTTGCATTAGTATGAAGATGTTTATATCTTGTTACTTTCTTCACCATGTGAACTTAATATAATCCTGTACACTAGTTAATATATGGCAACAAACCTAAACCACAGTTTTAATCAAAATACTTTTCCTCTATAGACAGAAATCGCCAAGAGATTGAATACAATTTGTGCACAAGTCATCCCATTTTTGTCTCAGGAAGTAAGTAAAACTGTTCAGCTGTTAAAGTGCAATTATGTTGCTTTTCTGTTTGCAAATTAGCTAGTTTTAAGATGTTAATTTTATCACAATACACAAGTGTAACGAACATCTGTTATATCTGAAGTGTGCAAACCCCCTGCTAATTTGGTCTAACAAATCTGAGTTCAAACTAGTGACAATGGCTCAGCCTCATTCATTGCCTGAGGAGAGTGCAAGTCTATAAAATATTACCAATGCAACAAAATGCTTTCATTTCTAATCACGATGATTGCTTATTTGACATTCTGTTGTCAAATGTGAATCTAGTGAAATAAGCATGCTTATCTTGTCTACCTAATTTGTATCAAATTTTAGTGTGAGGTGAGTAGTTAGCTTAGATGTAAAAGACTGTTTAAGGTTACAAACCTGCATCTGGTGTGAATGACTGTGATTGTAGCATATTGTGGGCAGCTGCTGTTAAATTTTGAAGCCTGTTATTTTGAATATGCCTTTTCAAACTCTACAGTTAAAAAGAGTATTGGTAATTCTTGTTGAGTTCAGTGAAGCGCTTCTTTTCCCTGTTTGAAATTTCAGTATGTTTCGCTGTGTGGGCAGAGAGTATATAAATGTTAAAATTTACACTAGTGTGAAGTTGACATTATTGTCCTGTCAACTCAATTAGATTATTCATTCGCCAGAAGATTACTAATGAAATGGCATGGGAGGAGGAGGTGAGCTGGCTGCCTTCAGGGCTCTTGTCTGCTTTTGAGCAGGTGAGAAACAGTGCAATGTTACCTTTTGCCTGTATAAGATGCCTTGCAATAGGTAGCCTGGGCTTCAGCAGACAAACAGTTTATTCAGGTATTTGTCATCCTGGTTTGATTTTGTGTGGTCAGTACCTTAACACACATTCCTTCCCATACCCCTTCTTCTTTTAATAGCATCAGCAGCAAGTAGCCCAAGCTGTAGAACGTGCCAAACAAGTGACCATGGCTGAACTGAATGCCATCATCGGGGTACGTGGCCTTCCAGGTCTACCTCCTACAGTGTGTATAACTTGCTTTCATATCTTACTGTCTTTGCTATTTTTAAAATAAGTGCAATGCTTTGATATCTAACACTGTTTTAATGCCCAGTATTGCTGAAGTGTTTACCTTGCTTCATATAGATTTTAAGCAGGGATAAAGTTAATAGTTTACTCTCAGAACACTATTTTGTGTAGCAATGCTGTGCATAACAAAACTTGTTCCTGCAAGAAATATAATGATTAGGAGAGCTGCTTGTTTATTTGTATGTATTGTATGTCAGCTGATCTAGTTACCTTTGCCTATGCTTTTTGTGACTAGTTCTTAGAGGCCGTACAACTATTCGTCCTTCTTTCTTTCCTTTTCTTGTGAATCTTTCATGAATTTTAAATTAGCAAGCTACTGAAAAGAAACTTCACTTGCTTTTGAAGTAGTATTAATTGTCTGACACAGTGTTCTAATAGTCTTTCAACTAGTATGTGCTTCTAAATATGCTGAAATAAGTTAATACTACTTGCTTGTGACTAGTTGTCAATCACAAGTCATTTGCTTTGTATTAATGAACTTTCTGAACCATACATTCCTTCCACTGCATGAGTTCATTTCCCCCACCACTAAGTCTAGAATATTTCTCATGTTTTCTGCCCTTCCAGACTAAGTGAAAGAAGTAGCCGAAACAAGAACCCGTCCTTTCTGATTTTATTCATATGTGAGCGCCTTGAGCAGATTCAAATTACCCATTTATCAATTTATGTTAATTGCTTGTGAGAAGATGCCCTGCTGGTCTTTATAGTTCCCTCAGACACTTTGTAATGATAATTAGACATGCTGCTGTACGGATTAACAGTGCCATAGTCCAATGACGTCTACAGACAATGGAACCAGTTAATCCATCTGTGCTTAAAATTACATCCCAACTGGAGATGGCAGAAAAAAAAAATAGGAGTGAGAGAGGATTAAAAGAATGAGCCTCAGCTTGAAAACTCTCCTTTCATCAGTTTCTCAATTGCAGATCTGCAGTTGGTTTGCCTGTGGTAAGCTATTGGCAGGCAATTAGGTGAAATAAACTGGGAGGGTGACCTTCATTTCCTTTTAATAGCTTTTCCTCCCTGAAATGGGGAGCTTCACTGGATTTTCAGCTTAAATTTTATTCAAGCTGCTTTATTACACTTGACAGATTAGCTTTGCATAAACATACCCCCCCCCTTCAAATCTGCACTGTTTTTTCCCTTCGTATCAAATTTTGACTACTACTTAGTTGATTTGCTAATCATATCTTAGAAACTCACACAATTACATCTGTATTTGTCACAGTCTATGCTTTGCTTCTGTAATGAATTACTTTATGAGCATCTGATATGATCTTTGAAATACAGCACATGTAGATTTGTGGTATTTGATTAGCAAAGATTAGAGTACTGTACCTTCTTGCGTTTAAAAAAAGAATTCTTTAGAACGAAGGTGGAATGGAAAATGCTTTTTAATAAACTAGTTTTAAAGAATATTTTATGCAGTGAATGGAAATATGCACTAAAATATATTTTAAAACGTTCCCGCTGGACTTAGCACAGTGCTACTTAGCCAAACCAACTTCTGCCATCTCAAGCATGTCATGTACCTCTTTTTAAAGTCTACACGATATAATCTTCTAAAAGCAGTGGCATCCAGAAGTACCACATGCAATTTAAGAAGGTGTGTTTTTGGTGGGAAAGCTCTTTGCAAGCAGGAATAGAAGTCTTCACCTTTTTTACTTTTAAATTATCTAAGATTCACCAGAAGAGATACTTGCCTGTGTCTTCTGAAAGACTTCTAAATGATGCTGTACGAATACAAAACTGTGAATGAGGAAATAAACATGTTGGACGCAAAATATCTCCGATCATGTAGATGCATGCATGTACATAATGCTAAAATTAGATGTATGTCACAGTGATCTTTTACAGTCTTACATGACCAATAATTATCTTGTGTTGCACAGTAAGTTTCATGCTCTGACATATGCTTGATTTTGTTTGGAAGGGATGGTATGCATCCTGGAAAATCTGAATAGCATAAAATTGGTTTGACAATTCGGTGGACCTTTGCTCTCCCTCACTGAGCACGCAGCATGTCAAGCCCTTTCCCCAGAGGGGAGGACACATCAGAAGCCTGTCTGTTCCTACAAGCGGCAGCTGCAGTGAGAGTGAGCATGGCCCAGTTTGATAGCAGCTGTCAGTATTGTTCAGGGACCTGACTTAGTGTAAAGAACAATGGAAGGGCCATGCCGTTAAAGGGCAGTGTCTTTCAAGATAAGAAAAGAAGTAGTAATTTAACGGTTTAGACATCTATTACGAGCATGAAAGATCATGAAACTTGTTTTCAGAATGCAAATAGGCTGGAGCAATCTTAATAGTAGAAGATGCAATTGAGTAGCCTCTGCCACCATACTACTGAGGATACTTATGTACTATATATTTTGAGGATGTGAAGAAAGTTAATTTTCCTAGCTGATGATCACTTGTGTAGTTTCTCTTGAATAGATAAAATCTGCATTTTTGTTGGGGTTTGACTTCCCCCCCTCCCCCCTTCCTTTTTCTCTTTATGGGCCATTGTTTCCTGGCTGTAGATAGTTCAAGAGTTTCTCAACTGGCTTGCCTGAGTTGGAGCAATTCCTGTTTCTCCTGGGCCATATGTGAATTCTGGAGGGGAACAAAGCCTTTAATTAGAGAGAACAACTTTATGAAATACAAGATTATTTTGAACTGTCTTTATTTATTTTTAAATTTTTTTTTCCAGTTAAAAAGGTAGAAACATTAGAGGACAGATTTTGAGGACAGGGATTTCAGTTTCATGGGACAGAGATTTTTTCAGAGAATTTACCCACAAAGTCAAAAGCCAGACTTTGGACTCAGTGTATGTTAAACGTACAAAAGAGAATAAATGAATCGACACCAAAAAAAGTAGTAATATAGTTGGATTCAGTGAGCTTGTAAGCAGTGCTAAACCTCTGTGTTGGTTAAAAATTCTTACTTTAGGAAATAACTGTGGATGCTATTTGGTTATTAAGTCATACTTCTGGCCTGCTTTTCCTGCATGCTCTTGAAGGCTTTAACTTCCAGCTATGGGGTTGCAGTGTGGCTAAACAACCTCCTTGCCATTTTTTTTTTTTTTAAATAGCACCATATAATATTTGTTATATTAAAGTTGAATGAAGTAGATATTTTGCTGGATAATTTCTGCTAGATTTTGACCTGGCAGTGCAGGGTTAATGATCTTAAAGGTCTCTTCCAACTAAAACGATTCTATGAGTTTATAAATAATAAACAAAAGAGAAACCTTTGACTTAAAGATAAGTGCATCTATTAACTTGTTGGCAGTGCTGGAGGTGCAGGGGTTAAAGGAGAATCCAGATCATGATAGGAAAGAAAGGACTAGGTAGATTATCATGGTTTAACTTGAAGGCTTTTTATGATGATGATGATGATGATTATTATTATTATTATTGAGAGGAGAGGCGGTAGCTTGAGATAATCTGGCTGGAAAATCAAAGATGCTCACAAAGTTCATGCTAGGAAATTTAAGGGACAATTAAATCGGTCTATCTAGATGTAAACAATGCAAAATTAGATTTACTTTTAAATGAATAAACAAAGTAGTTTTATAAGTCAAATATGCAAATATGTGAATGGGAAATACAAGCAGCAAACTGGAGTCTTTTTTAGTATTGTATTTCAGATGCACAATTTCGTTGTACCACTGATTAGCCAGGTATGTCTTATTTTGCCTTTTGAGGTGGGTTGCTAATGGTTCTGTGAAATATGTATCATTTGGATTGGCAGTCCTCTTGAGACAGATTGAGCTGTAGGCCTCTCAGAGGCCTCTCCACTGTTGCATGAGGTGATTGGCTAAAGGATTAGAAAGATGTGGGATTACTTTTTCTCTCTTGGCTGTGGTTGCCAGCTATCTCTGGGATTGTAGTGTGTGAAGCTTAAGAGGATGAGGTTAACCTCTTGAAGGTTTATTCTTATGAGTGTGTAGTTAATCCTTAGAAAGCCTATAAATAACTAGGCTGTATGTTTCATTGTAAAATAGAAATAGACTAGAGCAGAAATGAATGCAGAATTTAGTGCAAGGGAAAAGCTAAGCAGCTGTAGCATTACTTTAGATCCTCCTTAGCCATGATCTGCATTATGTGTGGAGGGAGGGGAAATTGCCTAGTTCTTTTAAATTAAATAGAATGAGATCTAGTGAGCACAAGACACTATGTCCTCACTTTTAGCATAAACAGCTAAACCCAGGTCTACTCTGGCACTCTATTGTGTGACAACATCTTGGGTTATTCTTCATATTTTACTTCTTTAAAATACATAGAAACCTTACTTAAGTGCTAGGATTCTGTCGTGGTAGGTGCTTTTACAATACAAAGGCTCCAGGCTTGTAACTGTTTAAAATAGGTAGCAAAGGAAGAAGGGATTTGTTGGCATGCCAGTTCGTAGTCTCAAAATAACCAGTCCCCCAACAATAGCCAGATTTTTATTGTTGATGCCACTAAGTTTTGAGGAAAATTAATTTAAAATTAATTAAAAAGCAGTATTGGTGTGTATTGGTAGTTTGTCATACTCAAAACAGAAAACCTGGGAGAAGGTGTGTAAAGTGTGAATTACTAGAGAGTGTTAACCAAACAAGTGTGGTTTCCACTTCACACCTGTCACCTGTCCCTCCTCCCCCACCCCCAACACATGCAACTCCATGCACTCTGAACTGATGGGGAAACAGAATCTTGGAGAAGTAATATAGAGGCGATTAGTGTCTGGACGAGACCATTTCCTAGAGAAGATATTCTCAATCATTCTGAAGAGGGGAAAACTGCATCCAAAAGTAAAATATAATTGAGTTGCAGGCTAAACCTCCCTTATCTTGCAAGGTTTCACATGTGGGTGGATAGAAAAAGCTGCATTTTGGATCTTGTCCAAAAAGAAAAACAAAAGATCTGTAGGTGGCTCTTATGTTTAGATCTAATATCTAAACCACAAGTTAAAGGTGAGACCAAGTATATGGTTACAAATTTGTGAAGCTAACAGCTTTCAGGAAAGGAGTGAAAGGGAGATGATTGGAAAAAATGTTAGCTAGAGCGCAAACTTGAAGATACACAGCTGCAACTGCAAATTCGGAAAGAAGGTGGATGCTGATGAGATGAGCATGTGAGGTACCAACAGTGAGTTGGTACCACTTTCTAGATTACTGTCTGCTGTGCAGATGTTGGGGATATGAGCTATACATATTGACTGGTCTAGGGCTGTAAGTTGGTCTATTTTGCAGCAAGAGACACATTGCAGGGGGGGCTGGTAAGATTAGAAAAACCTGCGTATATGGCAATAGTAAACAGAAGAGCAGACAAGTCAATGGCGAATGTCCTTTCAGTAATGGCTAGGTACCTAGAAAAAGGGGACATTGATATTCTAGAAGAGATAATTCCTTCTTTTTAGCTCCAAATAACCTCTATTAAACAGACTGGTTTGGAAGGAATAGCTTTGATGGAATGGAATAGACTAAAGTTGAGTCAAAATGCTGGAATAGTACAATTCAAGGTAGGGACTTACAGAACGTATGTTCAGTGAGCTTTAATAAGGAGAATATGGAAGTGCTAGCAGAAAGACAAAATACGGGTTAGGGATGGGTTTGCTTTTGAAGATGGTTGAGGCAGAGGAGTGTCAATATAAAAATTTTTGGCTCTGGGTAGGTTATTTAATCCCAGAGGAATGGGTTACTTCCCTTAGAGAGTTGATTCAAAGTGCCTCTCTTGATTAAAGCATGTGCAGGCAGAAGAGTTTTCCATGTTTGAAGACAGTTTTTGTGAACATTATACAGTTTTCAGCTATCACAGAAGTTAAAGGAGATAAACTGAAGACGTAAGCATACCTTCTTCACTCTTACAAATGCCTGCTTTACATTTATACTTGAAGTGAGCCAAGTTGGGGGGAACTGGAGTAGGTGAAGAGTCAGTAGGCTGAGATTAAAATCTGAAGTGACCTTCAGTGCTTCTCTTGAAAGAAGTCTGAGGTATGGTAGGTTTGAAAGAGGAAGGAATTGGATGGGAAGAATGCGTCTGTTGGCCTAGACAAAAGAAAATTGGCTAAGACTGCACATGAGATGACATCATATGCAAAGAAGTTAGTTGAGTAAGGGTGAAGCAGAGTGGTCATAGAGTTATCCTGTAACATGAGCAGGAAATGAGAAAGGTGTTGGGAGTTTACATGTTGAATGATGTACAGCTGTAAGTGGGACTACTTTGCAGTAGGAGAGAGAGGTGCAAAGAATGAAACATAACAGATCTGAAAGGAACTAAGGGGTAGTTTTGAGGACCAAACACTGATACACTGAGGTGAACTCTCAGTATGCTGATGAGAGAGGTATGGACCGCACAGGCAAAACATGCCTGTAAGTGGGTGACTGTGACAAAGATGAAGTCAGTGGGAGTAGGGAACTGCAGAGAGATGTGTGCAGAGGGGCTGGAGGGAGATAGAGGGGGACACAAATACTGTAAATATTAAACATTGGAATGTGCAGAAAGACAGTAACCTACTATATTTTTCATGGCAAAAGAGCAATGCAAACTGTTGAGGTAGGGGGCTGTGTGGGAGGACTGGAAGAGAAGGGAGAGAAGCTTGCTTTTCTTGTTCTTGCACAGACTGAAACTAGCATAGATGTTCAGGATGACTTTAGGAAGTATTAGAGGCAAGGCAAAGACATCGTTTGTACAGCAATTTGCTGTAACTCCTCAATATGCTGAAGTGTTTGTATCAATCACAAGATTCCTGATATCTGGTAACTGCATTATATTTTGTTTCAGAGTACTTGCTCAACTACCAAGATTTCTGTCTTGTACAACACTTAATTTCCTGAGAATATCCAGTAGTGTTTTAAAGGTGCTGGATAACTGTAGCTTTTTAAATTGAATACTTAATAAACAGTAGTGTTGAGGTAGTAAAGTCAAGGATTAGCAGAAGTGGATTGCTCAAATGCATCTTCAGAAGTGATCCTCATGTGGTAGGTGTAAATCATTATAGAATGTATAGGAAATTTCCAGGAATCTGGTCAGTGGCTTGGAACAGTAAATAAAAATAATGTAATGCTTTTCTGATGGCTGTCATATTTTTCATGCTTTGCTATCTCTGAAGTGTAGTTAGTAGTAGCTGGTACAAAAGGGTGATAAGCATAATTTATTTAACTTTTGGATTTTTAATTTACCAAAAAGCCACTCTGCACCATCATTACTGTCTTCCTGTTCAGCAAGATTTAAAGCTTCTGGAGATTAAAAGAGAAAAATAAACACTTTTAAAGATAATCATATGCCCGTAATAAACTCCCCTATAGTAGTATCTTTTAAACAATTTTCAAATTGTTGCATGCTTGAACTAGTTGTTTTTGGCTCCTATGGCAGTAGGAACATGCTTTTGAAGTGTTATTGGATGGTAGCAGCGTGCTAACAGTAGCTAAAAAGGCAAATACATAGATTTGAGGTTAGAAGGTGAGTAATGGCAGGAATTTATGGTTGCCTCAGGAAAAAAATGTGCTGGCAGCTTCTGCAAACCAGAAGCAATGTCTGCTGACAGCTTCATTCTAGAGACTTCAGGCTTCCTTCAGAGTTTTCAGAGAAAGCAATATGTACTTGTCTAAAATTTAAAAAAGCTTTGTTCTCAAACTGACTTACACTGACAGTGATCAGAAGAATGTAACTGATTTCAGAAAACCAGCCTTTGTCTTATCTGGACCAAGAGAATTTAAGGTTGTCTTCTGTGGTTTTTTAGAGTGTGGTTTTGAATTTGTTACTTTCCTTCAGAGCCTGGGAAGTCCTCAGGTTTTCCTGTGCAATGATAATTTTTTTGTTTCATTTTTACTCAGACTCTGCCTCTCTGCTCCCTCCTACCCTGTAGCTTCTATCCTTTTTAAAAGTTTCTCTGGTTCCTCCATTGGTGCAGAGACTTTTTCCTCCGGTGTGACTTTGGCTTTGCTGTTTGTACTGTATCTCTTCGGAATTTAGTCTAGGGAAAAATATAATTATATTAATGATATTTTTATTATCATTAATATAAGGACCCTTAGAATTTGCTCTTTTGACTTGTTTGTAAACTGTTCTTAAGCCCACCTTGTAATAAATATTTCTAGAAGAATAGCTGTTGATGAAAAAGCTGTATCTAAAAACACACAGAATAACTTTTATATTTGTAAGTAAAAGTGTAAACAAGTCAACATATGAGTAATATATACAGGATAGTGTATAGTAAATGTATAATGTATGTAGTATATAACAATATATTAATTATATATTTTGTATCTTGATATATCATTGTGTATATATGATATATAAAAAGTTATATGGCTATGTATAAATACATATGTATACAAGGTTATGCTAGCAAAAGGGCTTCCTCAGTTTGTGGGTTTCTGGTTGTGTTGCCAGCATAGCTGCTGATAAAAGCACTAGCTGTGCTTCAGTGGGTCTGCACTTGGTACAAGCTACTTAGTTTTAGGGGGACACACAGTGCCTAAAAGCATGGTGGAGGGAAGAACCCTTTTGTGGATGTAGCTACACTAGTGGAGTGGTAATGCACCCTGGGGAGAAGATGTCGCTGAACTGGAAGAATTCCATCTGCTGGCAAATGTCCTGTGTCCTCACTGCAGGGCTCTGCCAGCATGGGAGCATCCGCAGAGGCTCCACAGTGTAGCTAGACTGCTAGTGCAGATCTGCTTTTGTGAAAGCACCATTTGTGCTGGCTATACTATGTAATTATTCCCTCTGTGTCAATGGGATGTTAAAAATCTTGCCATTTAACAATTATCACTAAACTTTTCTTAAACAGTTAATTGCTGATCATTTTGAGGTGGGGAACCAGTTGATGTGCTCATTCAGTGGGTGTGGTGATAAATAATTTGGGTAGGGTCATCCACATCTGTCAATAATGTTTACAAGAGTGATCTTTTTGAAGAGCCCTGAAGTGTAATGTTTCTTTATCTTTCTAATTCTGGTGCCTAGGCTTGCCCTTCGAAATGCCAGAAGGAAGGGCAGAGCTGTTCAAAGTCTGATAGAAAAGCACAGCAAAGCTTAGAAATGCTGCTCAGCGTAGCACTAAGGAAAAGATCTCCCTTGCAGTCTGTGTGTCTGTGATCTATAGTGGTGATGTGAGAGCTAATAAACTAGTTAAGGTTATTATATAAGTTCCAAGGTTAATAAGCTACCTTTGGAAATTATTGTTGTATTTGCTATTTGCATTATTTTGAGGAGCACTGAAGACCTGTTTCTTAGTTCTATAGACCTAAAGCTAACTACAGGATTAAGGTTTTAAAAATGAGATCTTGTGAGTCAACAAAAGTACCATATATGTACTTGTAGTTAGGCTGCTACTGGCTATCTAATTCAAACTGATAGCTACCCAAGCCCTTCTGATGTTGAGAAGCTTAATTTTCCTCATTTAATGAGAAAAGTCCTCATGAAATACAGAACATATTCTAAGATACAAGATAAAGAATATATTTAGTATTTATGTCTTACATAAGGATTTTAAGGAGCTCTCAAAAAAAAAAAAAACCCAGGAATGACAAATTGAGACGGCTTGATTACTAAAGGAGGATTCTGTAGCAGAGGACTGAAAGTGAATTCTGAAAAGGAGGGAAATAACACAGGGAGGAAGGAATTAAGTGACCAAGTGGAAAAGGAGTTAAAGGAAAGCAGAACTGAGAACCATAAACTTCATGTTGTTTTGCAGTAGCTTCATGGAGTACTATGGCCATGCTGAAGCTCTTGTATCTGGCTTCTTGTGTGGTTGTTTTGTTTTCTTATCTTTAATAGATAAGGTAGCAGAAGGGTTTAGTTTGTTAGTGTTCTTATAATGACTGTATTAGTGGAGCTGTGAAATACAACTTCTCACCTTTGTTTCAGTTACCTTAGAGATGAAGTTAGTTTGTGCGAAAAGGACTGCTTGGAGAGTGTGTAGGGGGAGAAGCAGTCTTTATCCTAGTTGGGTTTTCTGTTTTTTGTGAGGCCATTTATGTAACCTCTTACTGCTTCAGCAAAGTCGATGTGCAATTGAGGCTTGGTGTGGTTTATGTTGTTTGAACAAGTGGAAACAGGAACTGTGGAAAAACTTATAAGAGCCTTCTGTTCAGAAATATAAAATTAGTTTAAAGCTGATTGCCATAGCGGAAAATAATAGAAAAGAACAAACTTAAGAGAAGTTCTGCATCTTCCTTCTGACTTTGATATTTGCTTTCTGACATAATTCTCTGCAGAGTAAAAAGTTGTGGCTTTGTTGCAGGGGCGGGGAGTGGAAAATAAATGGTAAGACCCAAAGACACTGTCCTATGCATCTTCTGTAATAAAGCATGAAAAAGGAACATAATTTTTCCTACGAGACAGTCGGGTCTTTAAATGCATGCCACTGCCACACAAATTTTATATGTATGAAATATATGGCTTTGGATAGCTTTTGCCAATACTGTCCTTCTGTGGATTTAAATCTCCATAGTACAATGACATTTCACATGGTTTATAGATGGAAGAGACTTGCCAAAGACACTGTTCCTTTGTTCTAAGGGGACATTCTCTTCCTGCACCAAGGCATTGTGGCTTGTTCACATAACAGATAGTTTTCAAATGACTTCTAAAAAAACTACAAAGGCTCCATTCTGGGCTTGCTAGCTAGAGAGGCAGTGGTGGGCACTTTCAAGAGTGTTTACTGTGGTACAGTGTAGCTTCCTATCTGTCAGAATAAAATGTGAGCATTTAGAAGAAGAGGAAGCAAGGAAACCCAATGAAGCAAAATAAACACAGATGTTTCAAAGGAATTAGGTAGAAAATTAAGCAATGATAGTAGTTGCTGACTCCCATTTTTCTAAAATGTGTTTCAACAGGGAGAAAACATAAGCAATAAGAATTGCAGAATCACAGAATGCCAGAGGTTAGAAAGGACCCTGGAGGTCATCTGGTCCACCAGCCTGCTCAAGCAGGACCACCTAGAGCCGGTTGTGCAGGACTATGTCCATATGGCTGAGTATCCCCAAGGATGGAGACTCCACAGCCTCCCTGGACAACTTGTGCCAGTGCTCTGTCACCATCACAGTGGAAAAAAAAAAGTGTTTTCTGCTGTTCAGGAGGAACCTCCCATGTTCTAGTCTGTGCCCATTGCCTCTTGCCCTGTCATTGAGCCATCCAGTGATGGGCCACAAAGATGATTAAGGAACTGGAGCATCTTGCATGTGAGGACAAGCCAAGAGAGCTGGTATTACTTAGCCTTATTAGCACCCCTATTGTTGGGGTGCTTTCCCATATGTACATGTCTCTCTTGTACTGGGCAGCTTAGAAATGGACACAGTATTCTAGATGTTGTCTCAACAGTTATGAGTAGAGAGGAAGGATCACCTCCCTCAGACTGTTGGCAATACTTTGTCTAATGCAGCCCAGGATGCCATTCACTTGTTTTGCTACAAGGGCATATTGCTGGCTTATGTTCAGCTTGGTATCTGCTGGGACTCCCAGGTCCTTTTCTGCAAAGCTGCTTTCCAGCTAGGCAGCCTCCAGCATGTATTGGTGCAGGGGATTGTTACTCCTGGTGCAGGACTTTGCACTTCCCCTTATTGAACTCCATAAGATTCCTGTCAGCCCATTTTTTTGCCTGTGAAATGTCACACAGCCATCTGGTGCATCACCCACTCTTCCCAGTTTTGTGTCTCAGCAAAAGAAAGCAAACTCTAAGCTTAGTTTTGCAGATTGCTGCTATGGTATTGAGGATTCGTGTTCAAATATTTCAGAAGGAAGTGTCCTGCAGGGTCTGCTAATGCACTTTGTGATTAGTTATTCTAATGGTGATACTATCAAGTAAAAAGAACATTCAAAAGCAATGAAGAGGAAACACAGCTTCTGCTGCTGAAGCAAAGTTAGAAAATGGAGTAGTAAGCAATCCATATTGGGTAGTTAATATATTAGCCTGTTCACTTATCATAGAATCATATACGGTTTGGAGTGGAAGAGACCTTTAAGGATCAAGTCCAACCCCTCTGCCATGGGCAGGGACATTTTTTACTATATTAGGTTGAACAAAGTCCTCTCCAACCTGACATTGAATACTTCCAGGGATGGGACATCCCCAAGTTCTTCTCTGGGCAACCTGTTTCAGTGTCTCACCAGCACTGTAAACAATTTCTTCATTATGTCCAATGTAAACCTACTCTTTTTCAGTTTAAAACTGCTGCCCCTGATGCTGTTACTACAGACCCTGGTAAGAAGTCTCTCTCCATCTTTTTCATAGACCCATTCTATATATTGAAGGGCTGCAGTAAGGTGTCCCCACAACCTTCTCTTCTCCAGGCTGAACAACCCCAGCTTTTTCAGCCTTTTTTCATAGTAGAGGTGTTCCAGGCCTCTCTGATGATTTTTGTGGTCCTTCTCTGGCCCTACTTTCTAACAGGTCCACGTCTTTCTTGCACTGTGGACCCCAGACCTAGATGCAGTACTGCAGATGGGTGTCTAATGTGGAGTAGATAGAGAGAATCATCTCCCTTGACCTGCTGGCCATGCTTCTTTTCATGCAGCTCAGCATACAGTTGACGTTCTGGGCTGCAAGCGCACATTGCCAGCTAATGTCCAGGTTTTCACCCACCAGTGTCCCCAGGTCCTTCCCTGCAGGGCTGCTCTCAATCCATTGATCCTCCAGTCTGAAATAATACTGGGAATTGCTCTAACCCAGTTGCAGGACCTTGAATTTGGCCTAGTTCAGGGGTCCTCAAACTACGGCCCGTGGGCTGGATACGGCATTCTTTTTCCTGTTTTTTGTGCACTACTACAAATAAAATATGTGCAGTGTGCATAGGAATTTGTTCATTTTCTTCCAAACTATAGTCTGGCCCCGGCAGTGTCTGAGCGACAGTGAAACGGCCCCTTGTTTAAAAAGTTTGAGGACCCCTGGCCTCCTTGAACCCATGACGTTCACATGAGCCTACTCCTCAGGCCTGTCAAAGTCCATCTAGGTAGCATCCCTTCCTTCTAGTGAAACAACAGTATGACTTAGCGTGGTGTCATCTGCAGTCAGTCCCATTTGCTATGTCATTGATAAAGATACTGAATATTGTTGGTCCCATTATGGACCCTTGAGGGACACTACTAGTTGCTAGTTTCCACAGGTATGTTAAGCTACTGACTCCTTGGATTCAGTCTCATTGACCCTTTGAATGGAGTAATTCAGCTGGTCCCTCATCCGTCTTAACAATTTAATCATCAACCCCATATTTCTCCTATTAAGTGGCAAGAATGTTGTGAGGGACTATAAGAAAGGCCTTCCAGAAATCTCGGTAGGTAATAGCTGTAGCTCTTCCCTTGTCCACTGACTCAGTCACTGTACTGTAGAAGAATGTGGATATTCTTAAGAGAAATTGTTTGTCACCCTGCAATACTTTCTCCCCTGTCGCTGAAATACTCTGTTGGAAGTACCTAAAAGAAACTTAAATGTAAGTAGTAATTAATGGCATAGACTGTCTAATGAGTTTATTCCTGCTAGATTTGACTGTTGGTAGCATAGGTGGTATGTGCAGGGTTTTGAGGTTTTTTAGAATGAATGAGAAGACTGGGTCCGACAGGAGCATTATCTTGAGTTGTTTTCTTTTTTGGAATATTTGCTTTTACAATGTTGGTTTTAAGAAGATTTCTGAACAGTGAGGGAGAAGTTAATTGCTTGGTTGGCTAGCTGTATGTGCTCAGACAGTGACCCTCATGTTCATTGGCCATAGACATTCGATACAGGCTCTCACTTCCTTTTGCTAGTTAAGCAAATAAGAAACCTGAAGATTTTCCTTTGGGAACAGAGATAATATGGCAAAGAAACTGAACACAATATGCTGTTCTCAAGTCAATTTTCTCAATTCTGTTAAACTCATAGAGTTTAACAGAATCGCTTTTTTTCAGTTTTACAGAAATCGACATGAAATAGCGCTCTTTACATTTTAGGCCTCTAAATGACTTGTGCTTGCCAGATGTTTTTTTCAGAATACCTCTGTGGAGTTTGGGAAGAAATCTGTTGATACCAGTATTACTGGTGCTAGTGCTGATAAGGGTTTTAAAAACTTTCTACTCTCAAGTGTTCATTCAGAAGGGCACAGGAGAAGGCAATTATTGTAGTTTGGGACCAAATATATCCTGTTTTCCATTGTTTGTGTGCAATCACATCTGAATTTCTAGTTCAGTGCTTTTCAGCAGATATGGAATAGTACATCATATGTCTCTTTGAGAAGAAAAGAATGCTTTGTTTTAACACTAGGAATTAAAAACTAGATTTTTAAGTAAGGCATAGGTGTTTGTGACCTCAAGAGAGCTACTTTAAGGTGGGAAGTGGGATTTTAGGAGCTCCTTTGTATCCATCTTGATAAGCAAGGAACCTATAGGAGATGTGTTATTGTTTATGTATAGGAAATCTGCTTCACAAAGACTTACTAAATCTGTCTCTGGAAATCTGCCAGAGACTGAAAATTAATTTCCAATTTTAAGTCCCAGTTAAAGGCCTTGCTTAGGCTGCTGGAGGTGAAATACAGTGCTGCATTTAAAACTGTTAGAAAGTGCTTGCTCAGATAAGTGCTGTAGTTCTTTTGGGTCTTTCCAGTCTGGTTAGGGGGATACTGGAAAAAAATTCAAGGCAATAATACCTACATCTAGACAGTACAATAAGCTGAATTTGCCATTCCTTTTCTCTGTTTGCAAATATGAAGAACTTATGTTTTTGCAACAAAATGATGGGTGAACTACTGATGCTTTTAAAATCACTGCTATGGCTAATTATCTCAGTGCAGTCACTTATGTATGCATCACTGCACTCTACCTTCCCACTTCCCTCTGAAAGTGGACACAGCCATTGCTTGGCAAGTAGTGATAATAATTGGTAGTAAGACAGACCTGTTACTCATTTTTTGAGCACATTTCTTATGGCAGGTGTCTGGTTTTTAATTAACTGTTAATGAACATGCCTAGTAGACTGTGATACTGCTGCCAAGCTCTTAAAAGGTGACAGAGCAGGCATTAGTGTCTTTGACGTGATGGGTAAGTGATTATATGCATAACATAATTGTTCCTAGGATCATACTGTGGCAAAATGTCTAGTTACTAAATACATCTGGTGTGCACTGCTGTTTACCCATCTCTCTGATCTTTAGTTTCTTCCTTTGTGTGCGACACATATTCCCTTTTTCCCCTTCTAGAAAAGGATACAATGTACTTTTAACAATTCGAGTTTTAAAAATAAAAGTATCATGAACATCTGGAAAGGATCATCTTTATGTGCTAGGGAGAACTCTAAACTTATTATAATATATAAACAATAAATAAATGTACTTAAGTCTTAAAAAGCAGTGACCCTCAGATAAGAAACATTAAATCACAATATACCTTTTCTGGCTTAAAAGACCATGACCATGTTTTAGTCTTAAGTCTCTTAATATATTTGGATATTTAAGCATCTTTAGGTGCCATTTTCCTTTGCTACCCTCAGTAACCATTTCATAGAGGTACTAAGATATTGTACAGTGTGATGTGTTTTCACTTAAGCTCTCAAATTCTCTTCTACACCTTACATTGGGCATTGCTCCCTACTGTTTGTATGCAGTCCTGTCCGAGAAACAGGACATAGCTCTTCTCATCACATTCTCTCAGGTTCAGAACCTGTTAGAGGGGAGGAATCTGTTGCTCATTTCTGGGATGTTCAAAATATCCTGTCTGTAACCTATAAAGCAGAGCCAGGGAAATTATAGGTAACATGTCCCTAACAGTTTGATTTCTAAAGAGGTTAAGCTATGTCTCCTGAAATCATGTGGATTGACTTGTTTGCTAATTAAACCAAGCAAGAGAGGCCTGAATAAAGAGAATCTTCACAGGCTTCCTGAAGGGATAGGGACAAGAATGGAAACAATTTAATTTCATTTCCCTGTTTTGACCTTCCCATGACCACACTGCAAAAGAAGCTAATTTGAGCTCATTGTTAAAAAGGGGAGGAGGTTTTTTTCCACTAAACCAATCTGGAAAGGATAAATTACTCTTTGTTCTTAGTCGGTTGCACACACCAGAACTAGGTAATCCAGTGTGATAGCGCAGCTGAGGACAAGTAAGACTGACGCCGTGAATGCAGTGCACTACTGCTGATGCATGTTGTCTCATGGCTAGAGTGCAGGTAACTGATGTGACTTAAGTGGTCAGTGAGGAAGGGAAAGACTAAGATACTGCCTCTCTGAGAAAGCCTGCCAAAACATCCAATTATCTTGTGATTTCAGGAAACATACTGGAAACTACTAAGTCTTGATAAAGTCTGTGAGAAGAGAGATGCCCTTTTGTTCTTTAGGGGCTGGAACAAAACCAAAAGAAAACCCTAAAACCCTGCAATTCTGTCAGACTTTACAGTACTCTTTACTGATACTTCTTCAGTTAACTAAAGTTAGACTAGCGATAGCTGCTTGACTTTGTAGATGTTCTACTGCTTGAACTAGTTAAAAATAATCCTTAATACTTTTAAAGATGTTACTTTTTGGGTTGTTGCAAACACATTAAAATAGTAGAAAAAGAACTACCTCTCTTACCTTGCTTTTCAAACATGCTGAAAAGTTGGCAAGGATAGTGATCAGCTGTACATATTACAGTGAAGGCTAGCAAGGCTTTTTTATGAAGCATGTGAAAAGAAGTTCCTGATATGTGGCATAAGAAAGATTTTGTAAACTTGTGGCTTTATAGAGTTGACTAAAGGGATTGTGGTAAATTTTAAGGTCTGTCTTTAATATAAAAAATAAGTAAATGATGGTTGTGCTACAGTTGGGACAGCAAAAATGTGAAAGACTAGCAGATGCGGTCCAGAGCTCTTCAGACTCTGTCAGTTGTGTCTACATAAACTTATAAACAGCTCAAGGCATGTCTTGGGATGGGGATATGAGAAATAAAAATGTAGGGGTGGTACTCTAGCTTTTTTCATGGTATCTACCTTCAGCAGAGGTAGAGGGATGGTAGCGTGTGGCCAAAGTGGAGAGTTTTGTTCTGTCTTCTATTCATATGCCTAGGCAAAAGGCAGCAGGAAAGAGGCAGAAAATCTGTTTACCTGTAGTGGGCTAAATGGGAGCTATGACTAAGCTAAAGATGGTTTTGAAGCTTAATTTTCGAAATAAATCTGTGCAGAGCATTTTTGAGAAATTAAGTGGCTTGCTGAATTTGGAAAATATTAATAAAAACATAAGGGCTTTAACTAGAAAAAAATCTTAATATTTAAACTATGGGAAAGTCATTCCACTATAGGGACTCTGTTTCTAAAATTGCTTACAGGTTATTTTGCCAGATTGGTTACAGGTTTGTATGTCTACTCATTACGATAATGATCTTGTAAGCTGCTTTTGAAACAGATGGAGGTATTTTAATTCTTTAAAAATATCTTTCTTGTTGGGAATTCCATAACTGTATTGATGCTCTCTGGAATACCTGGGTTTTAATCTCAAAGCTGATTCCTAAATAAAGTGTTAGTTCATGAATAATTTTTTCCCCCTATAAGCTTGGCTAGAATAAAATATAAACCTAACAACACTAAATACAAAATTCAGCGTTGCCTTTTAGGTTTTTAAACATTTGAAATAGAAACCTACTTACTGTTTCCAAACTGGGGGAAGAGAGGGGTGTGAGTTTAAATGAGTCTTGCCAGTGAAACTTGTTTTTTTCCCCAGAGCAGTGATAGTCCTTTCTATAGGAAGGGAAAGGTATTTGGGCCTTCTGCTGCTACTGTTTGTTTGCCACTGGTGATTCTGTGGCAGACAGTAGCTACCCAGAACAAACTACAAGAGTTGAACCTATTCCTCAGGCTGCAGAAGAAGTGTACAACTAGCCTTTTTTGATTTATGGGACATAAGCAGAGCTGTCCCCAGACAGGATGATATAATGCAATATGTATAAAGTGGTGGGAGAGAGAGGAGAGGCTAGATTTAAAGCAAACAGTTGAAAAAATCCACCGTTGATTTTTAAAAATTAACCAAACTTCTCCTTTCTTCTTCCCAAATTATGTGCCATGCATTGCTTTTCTGGGGATGATGATACTGCTGGGAACAGCAGCAGCAGTTGCAGGCTCAACATCTCTCACATGGCCATGGACCTCCAGTGCCTCTAACACCGCATCCATCAGGACTTCAGCCTCCAGGAATCCCTCCACTTGGAAGCAGTGCTGGCCTTCTTGCCCTTTCTAGTGCTTTGGGTGGGCAGTCTCACTTGGCAATAAAAGATGACAAGAAGCATCACGATGCAGAACACCACAGAGGTGAGAGGCATGGCAGGCCTGATTAGGACATTGTCACATTTGCGCATTGCTGCAAATTATGTGCATCTCTAAAGAATTCAAATTATATAGAATGAGAAAAAACTGTTTGCAAACTTAAAAATGTCTGCATATATACCACTGAAACAATTCAGCTTTGAAATTTTCAGTATTTTAAAAGGGGATCACTAGGTGTCACCTGCTCTATAGTTTACAGGGCATTTTGACATCCTGGTTAAATGCTTAGTTGTAACACCAGTGGCCTGCACCATGTTGTGGAAAACTGTTAAACTGCATAATGGGTAATTTTTTCAAAGAAAGTAGTATTGTTAAATGGGTCGGTTGAAAGATAGGGGGATCGAGTTCAATTTTGAAGTGAATGTGTTTGAACAAAAGATTTAGATAATTGCATCTGTTACTTTAGTTTCATAGGCTTAAATTCTAGTACGCAATTAAACATTTGGCAAAATTGCACTTGACTAATTTTTGAAAAGAAAATAATTTATTCTGTCATGAAATAAAACTAGGCTTTGTGTATGGTTAAACTGTAAATCATGTTTACAAAATACTGTAATTTTCAGGAAATCACTGTATTAGGAATGTGCAATGACTTATATAAATAAAAGCCATTTTAAAACTGTTCACGGCTTGTGTTCTAATTTTTCCCCCCCTTTTTTATTTCTATTCTTGCCTCTGTGTCTGAACGGGCATGTCTGTGCATTTCTTGGTTACTTCGGGAGCAGACAGGGAGCCAGGCACAGTAAGTACCAACATTCCTGCTAATGTTTCCACTTCTATCTAATGTAATATGTTTTGTTTTCCTTGTAGTCAGTTTCATGATAGTAGGTGTATGTGTTTTCTGTAAAGATACATCTTGTTCTATGCAGGACACCAAGTCATTTATTTGGAGGACTGTATGAATCAGGTTTGTTTCTGAGCAGAATGATTTTGGGGAAGCTTGAACTTGAGTTTGCTTATTGGAGGTGAGGGGAAAGCTGCAAATCGAACTGAACATTGACTGCAACTTGAAGTATAACATTATTAGTCAGTTGCAGAACAGATGAGAAATTTAAAGTTCATGTGTCGTGCCAGTGTTTGGCCCTAGGAGTGTCTTGGACTGAATCAGTTTAAGCCGTGCTAGTGTCTTTACTGCTTAATTTGTGTTTCAGATAGAACTTCCATAGCAATACTTTTTCCCCTTTAGACATAAGCTGCAATAGAATCCGTCTAAGACAATCTTAGCAGAAAAGGAGCAAAAGAATTACTTTTTTACAGTTTTTTTTTTTTTTGTACTTGTGTGTTTTGAGCAGTACTGCTATATTAATCTATTGTACATGGGCATGTGCAACTTTCAAGGCGTTTCAAGTAATAAAGGTAATTCTGCTTGTTGATGTCGTAGGTGAATTTGGGCTCTATATCTCTGATATTCATTACTGCTTTTTAATGTATGCTAGGGCTTGACAATTATTTACTGGAAACTATCTGCATATCTTTCATGGCAATCTTTTTTGTTTCTAGATTACTTAGCAAGAAGCATTCATATCAGCTTGCTTAATGTTATTA
Organism: Eurystomus glaucurus suahelicus; assembly: GCA_032159205.1. Taxonomy (NCBI): domain Eukaryota; kingdom Metazoa; phylum Chordata; class Aves; order Coraciiformes; family Coraciidae; genus Eurystomus; species Eurystomus glaucurus. The sequence goes on along the minus strand of JAVFHW010074107.1, from coordinate 78,869 downwards.
ATGACAGTATAATGGAGGAAATAATTTTAAGCTGGGTTTTCCTCAAGCCTCAGACTTACTGAGGACATATTTCTTTGAGTGGGACATGTTTCTCTGAGTGATGTTCATCAGGTGTAGGATTCTCAACAACTTACGAGCTAAGGAAGAAGGTTTACACTGTGTGTCTGTGTGCACACACGTGTACATGTTGGAATGATGGCTTTGTGTTTTGCTTTGGTTGTTATGTTTCCTGTCCTTGCTCTCCCCATCCTCCCCTCCCCTGTCCATTGTGTACCTTGCTGAAGGGCTTTTGAGTATCAAATCAGGTACTGTGCAATGTTCAGAGATTCAGACTCTGAACTGATCTTGTAGCTGAGTATAGTTCTTGCCTATAGAAGAACAATCAAAAATTAAACCCAGCTTTTGCATTGTGGGAGATTTGCATTATCACTTGCTTAGTTTATTATAGAAGTAATTTTTATTTAATTAAAGTACATTGTCACAACAGTTACTTCTGTCTCCATATGTGTAACACATGATTGCTTGGTTATTGTCTGTAGCAGGCTTTTTAATGCTGGGTTTACCACTAAGGAACCCTTAAACAATTCGAGGCCTTATTTTATTAAAGAACTTTGCTATGTGGATATATTGAGTTCAGGTTAGTACACTGTGGTGGCCATATGTTTTTTGGTTTCTTTTTTGGTAACAGTGAAGAATAATAATTTATAATTAAATGTTGATAGTTCAGTACAGGTAAACTTAAACTTGAAATTGTTTAAATACAGTGTTGCATTAGAATCTTAACAGTAAAAGATATCTTCAGTGAAAGAATCATAATTAAATTGATAGTCAAGTTCAGATCTGTGGCTAAAATGATAATCTGAGAACGATTTGAACTTCTCCATTCTCTTATATTTTAATGGATTTATTCCTAATTTTAAATATATTTTCTAAGATAACATAAAATTGGCCACAAGTACACAAGTCATACCAGGAGGTATGTTTAATGTCTGTTTAATTACATGTAGTTCCAACTGAGTAGTAGGCTCTTATTTTGCAAATTACTTTATAACATCTGGGTCATCAAGATAAGATCAATTTGAATTTTTTGTTCAGAGTAACATTTTAAGTAATTGTGCTGCCAGAAATCCTGACAAAGGCTTGCTTTCATAATCCAAGCCACCAAAACCCATGCTGTCTGTTAGTTACCTAAATTAACTACGATATTTGGTGTTACTGTGCAGTTCTACAGTATGATTTCCATCAAATACATCTAGTGTGACCTTCCAGTACCAACACTAGAAACTGACAGCTTTAAATGTGCAAGTTTGCAAGGTTACATTTTAGTGATTGTCTTGTTTTGTTTTAGATTGAGTTTTTTGGACGTAAGTGCATTAAAGCATATTGTGGCATATTACTCGAGCATATTTCTTTTTAAATGAGGTCTGGTTTGTTTGTGGCTTTTGTTTTTTTTTAATCTCTGTAGGCAAATAAGCAGTCACAAACTTCTATGCATTGTATTATTTACCTGCTGGAATTTTATATTACCTGCTGTAAAGCAGCTCCATGGGGAAGGACATGGGAGTTTGGGTGGACAACAAGTTAACCATGAGCCAGCAGTGTGCCCTTGTGGCCAAGAAGGCCAATGGTATCCTGGGTTCTCCTCCCCCTCTATTTTCCCCTGGTGAGGCCGCATCTGGAGTACTGTGTCCAGTTCTGGGCTCCCCAGTTCAAGAGAGAGAGGGGACTATTGCGGTCCAATTATGGACTGTGACGATGATCATCTCTCTTAGGAGGAAAGGCTGAGACACCTGGGTCTGTTTAGCCTGGAGAAGAGAAGACAGAGGGGATATATAAAAATGCTTATAAATATCTGAAGGGTGGGTGTCAAGAGAATGGGGCCAGTCTCTTTTCAGTGGTGCCCAGTGAGAGGACGAGGGGCAGCGGGCACAAACTGGAACACAGGAAGTTCTGCCTCAACATCAGGGAAAACTTCTTTACTGTGAGGGTGACGAAGCCCTGGAACAGGCTGCCCAGAGAGGTTGTGGAGTCTCCTTCTCTGGAGACTTTCAAAACATGCCCAAATGTGTTCCTGTGTAACCTGCTCTAGCTGAACATGCTCTGGCAGGGTGGTTGGACTACATGATCTTTAGAAGTCCCTTCCAACCCCTACCTGATTCTGTGTGTTTAGAAATAATTCATAATACAGTGAGATTCATGTATTTATAAAGGAATATAGTGATGTAGTGATTTAATTATTCTTGACTATGATCAGTGTCCATTTTACCTACTTTTGCTACATCTCAGTGGCAAGGGCTACATTTTTCTTCTTGTATTGCTTATAGTTTCAGGAAGTAATATGAAAGCACATTCTTTCTAAATGCATGTTTGTGAAATACATAACATTTAAGTTAGTTATAACAGTATAATTCATACGTGAACATCTAAAATTATTTTGCCAAAGTTGAATTATAGGATTACATAGGTAATGGCAGGTGGGTTTTGGCTGATGTAGCTCTACCATCCCAAACTGGATCATGTTATTGTGGGAGTGCAGGCATCTCTACTATTGTGACACAATCTAGCTGCAGGTAATGAAACCAGGCAAAGTAAGCAAGTATTACAACTGAAGCTTAATAAAGTTCAGGAAGACATCAATACAAAAGAATTTTCATGTCCACATTTTTTTCTATACGGCATACTGGCAATGTTTTTCAAATTCATCTTAGGTGTTAATTTTTTACTTGTCTTCCCACTGTTCTATTATCCTATTTGGACAGCATAGAAATGCAGATGTTCTGAAGCAGTGTACTGTATCAGTAATAATTTTTAGGCAGTGAAATCTGACTTCATTATGTGCTTGGGATTGACATTAAGGTTGAAGTTTATCTTTTGCCTTCATGAAAAATACTGAGCTTGTTTTCTAAGACTTAAGAAGTACTCAAAAAGTTTGCAAGATTTTTTTTTTTCTTCATTGTTAAGCATAAGTGTTGCTATTGTTTTGTAAAGCAAATGCTTTTTTCTTAGAGCAGAAAAATATGTTGTGTGCTTAACACCCTGTCCTATTCTTCCTCTCCCTGTCTTGGATGAAGGGGGCATGCAAAACTGAATGCGACTTTCTGGTTGATATTTTATGCAAGCTGTTTGTTTTGTGTTTTCATTCTTTTCATGATTTTTCCTCCCCACTTAAAAGAGTTACATGAAGTTGTAGGGTACACTGCAGTATAGCACATGTATGCTTCTTGGCCTCTGTAAAGAAAATACTATTTTCTGTTATATAGCTTGTAATAAAACCCCCTGAATTTCTTTAATCAACTATATCTTTTATTTTTATTGGCTCTTTTGACTTAAAATAAGTCAAGTCTTACAGTCTTTATTGATGCACACCACAAATTGCTTCAGGAGGAGTTGCTCGCACAGAAGAGCTGTGGGATGCTGCGTTGCAGTTTAGGTTGTGGCTGATACAAAGCAGCATGAGGCTGAAGATGAAGGATGAGAAGATTGGAGTGGTCTGGAATAAATTTTTATGGATGCTCTGATTCTGACAAACACTAGCTAGAAAATACTGGAATCAACTGAAGCCTTATTCTCAGTTAATGTGTCCTGATTACTGAATCATTGTGGAGAGTGATTCAAATGTGTTTAGGCTTTTAGATTTTCTTGTTCCTAAATGAACATACTAGTCTAAATATAACTTAAAATTGTGGGCGAAAAGAGGGCAAAGTCAGTAGCTTTCCATCACTGGTAATTTAAACCAAAACTTGCTGACGTTGTAAGTCAGCTTTTGGGTGGTTGACATGTGTTTGCAAGAAACTTATTGAACAAATGGAAGTTAATAGTTCATGGGTTAGATAACTTTGTGTGCAATCTTCTTGTGCCTTGCTGGGCATGGTTAAGATGGATAGTCCCTCTTCTAATGCCCACTGTATTCCTGTCAGTGAAGCCTGACAATGAGCAGTGGGACTGCTGAGCAACTGATGCTTTGGTTGTGGATGTTAGACACGATCCTGTTTTGTCTGCTTAACAAGGGGTTCCATTTGTTCCCATCTACATGCAGATATCTGCAGGCAGTGCTTGTGTGTGGTGCAGCAGCACAGGCCCAGTGTAGCAGTAAATAAATCCAGCAGCACTGCTTGATGATGCAGGCAAGCATGAGTTGTCAGCTGTACTAAGTGGCTGTAATGGCTGGCGGGTGCAGTCAGTTTAGGTATACAGCGAGTTAGTGAATGGCCAGGCACAGAACAAGTGTGTGTCTTTGGGAGAATGGGGAGTGGGAGGGATAAGGAGCCCAACACTAGAGAAGATCTTAACAGGGACTAATTGTAGTTGAACCATGAGCACAGGTGTGATATAAATACTACCATTTCGTTGCTGTCACGAGCAGCATAAAGTTAATTGTTGGTTAACTGTATGTTCTAGTGAGTTGTCTGTGCTGTGTTATAACTGAAGCTAAATGAGATACTAAAGCAAAGTTGCTTTAGGATCCCAAGTTGCCTGTTGCACAGCCCTTAGGCAGTCTAGTAACTCTGACAGAAAGTGATACTACATTAAGCTTTTTTTTCTTCTTTCGGACATATTTGAAAAAAAGGGATTCATGTAAATAAATTTCAAATTATCAAAACAAAAAAGGAAACATTTATATGAAATGATTTGGACATTTGTTCTGATCTGAGATTCATGATTTACAGATGTTGCATTGGTAATCTCTAATAAATTGAACTCCTAGTATGAAAGAAAACATTATCCTCAACTATGCATCTAGTCTGTTGAAATTAAGGCAAAATGAAAACTGATGTTATGCAGTCCATCTTTAGGAAATGAACCATGCATGTATATATCTTTTTTTCCTTTTTGTACAAACTGATTATTATTGAAAATCAATCCCAACTGGAAATTTCTGTAGCATTATTTAAAGAAAAAAAAAATAGCTAACATAAAAATACATGTCCTAGTTTTAAAAACAAGTCAGCTGTTAGTAGGCCTGGTAGAAGAACTAAACAGATTATTTTCTTTTTTTAAGAGAAGATGAGAATATCATTGTGAAGCTGTAGCTGCTGTCTCGTAGCTGGCTCTATGCTTGATAGTGAACATATAGCAAATACAAATTCTACCAGAGCTGAAATTTGGAAAGATGGCTTTTAGTAGGCTGTCCTCACTGTTTCCTGAACCTTAAAATTACATAGGTAAGAGATGTCAATAGCCCAAGGCCTATATGATATATTTTTCCCAGTTCTTGTTTGTATTTTCGTTTATTTCCTTTGTTACTTCAGTATTCTGGATCTACCATATGCACTACTTAAAACAATGCATGTTTTCATATTGTTGAATGAAGTCTTACACTATTGGTAGTTTGAATTATGGTAGTAGGTTACAGTAGCAAGCTATTTTTACAGCGAAGGTTGTGTTTTACCTAATTTTTGTCATGATTGTTCGAACTTCCTTTTACTCCTCAGGGAAACAAACAAGTAATTTTTTAACTATTGAGTTTATTGGTAAATTTTGCCAGAGTAACAGCACAATCTTATTTGCAACTGCCAGTGTAGCTACTGTGAAATAAGCTGTTCTACAGCAGCTTGTAGCGTGGATGCTTAAACAAATGTGGTAAGTTAGAGAAAGGCAGGGTAAATATTACCATGGGGAAGATGTTTTGCACAATACGCTTGTCAGGACTGTAGATTATTGTTATAATTAAATGTTTATGTGTAAGTAAGACATCAATTGTTTGAAGAAAAATCAAATTTAAACATTTGTTTGGCATTTAGGACACAATGGGAGTTCCTAGGTATATTTCACAGTATTGAAATTCTACAAGACAAACTATACAGAATCTGGTCAGAATTTTCTAGGTAGACTTTACATTAAACTAGAAAAAATATCAGACATTGTAGTTACATATACTTCATGCTGAAATTTTCATGCTGTTCATTGCACTTTTGTGTAGTAACTTCAAGTAGCAGCATTTGCTCTATTTTTCCCAGCTGCTAGCCCAATGCCACCTTTCCATTTTATTTTTGGCAGTGTAACATGAGAAGCTAAGTGGTTTTTTGTTTTGTTTTGTTTTTTTGTTAAGGGAACTATCGCTTAACTAAAAGACTCCCCTCAAGACATTTGCAGTAACCAAATTTGTGGTTAAGTTTGAACTGACAGCTTTCTTCTTAAGATGTTTCTGCTACTACAGACATGATTGATTTAATATTGAAATGTCAAAGATGTGTTTTAGTGTTTTTAAAACTAGTGAACTCCTGCGTTTGTGTGCATCTGGGAGGAGATGAGGGTTTAAATTCAGACTGTTACTTGTCAAGGCAATTAGTTCAGTGATCCAACAAGCCCACCTTTTAACCGCAAAACATTGTGGTAAAGGTGTTATTTTGAGCTTCTTTATACTGAATTTCATTAGACCTTCCTATATGCTTTATGTAAGCCCCTTGGCATTTGTTTAGCTTGAATAGTCATGAATAAAAGAGCTTAGAGTTGGCTTTAAAGTGCGGCTTCTGAAACAGGAAAAAGAGGATTCAGATTGCCTTATGTACCTTGTTTTGTTTTCCTTCTCCTTGGGACTAAACTGCTGTGGTGTCCTCAGATTTTAAAGGGGAAGCCATTCAGTGCACAGTTCACTGGCTCTTAGTATATGCTTATAATATATTAAAAGTAAATATCTCTGGCTCTTGGGTAGATCTAAATATTTCCTTTGAGGGCTTACACGTATATGTTGGTACCGGGCTTTTCTCTTGTGAAAGATATGTGTATGCATGTAAATATGTGCTTACTTATATATTTATGTGAGCATTTATTTATTTATATAAGTGTGTACTTGGCTTTTAGGAACTAGACTTAGTAGGTCTTTGTGAAAGGAGATTTTTTTTTTCTCAACTCATTCAGTATTGTTCACAGCATTAACACATCACTGAACAAATTGCCCTCTTGCATATGCTAATCCTGCGCTTAAAAGAACTCATTGTAACACGTTTTAATGCTTTAGCTGAAACAGGGATGGAGATGGGAATCACAGGCATGTCAAATTGTCATGTGACTGAAAAATGTCTAAAATGCCTTTCTCTTTGGGTCAACAGTTTGTACTTAGCATAACTTAGCATGAATGAAAGAAGTCCATGTAGTTTGAAGAAAAGATTAGTCTTTTGTGTGTGTTGGGCTCAGTTTTTCAGATCAAGTCTGATTAAACAACATTTTAGCCTTAATTTCACACTAGCAGTGAATGTTATGTTGAAAGTAAAAATATTTGATCATTGTTTGCAATACATTTGTCAAAAGTTGAAGTTTACCACAGATAACAAAGGATTACTGCATAACCTTATTTGATAAATACTTGTTACTTTCAGAGTTAAAGGAAAGTTGCCATATAAATATATCCATGCCTAAGGGTGTAGACATACCAAAGCCCCATCTATTTCTGATGATCTAGAAGTGAGCAATGAGATTATATTTAGTAAGTCTCTTTTATTATATGGGATCTGTTTATTAAAAAAAAAAATTGTTACCTGCTTATGAATAAACAGCAAGACTGCTCTCCTAAACAATAAGTTCAGTTGAATTAATTAGTTAATAGGTAAGTTGGACAATGAAAAACAAAGCTTTTTAGAATGGATGAAGCTATACATGTTTGCCTGGAGGATCTCTAGTTGTATTAAATTGAATGAAAGACTAGGTATCATATTTCTAAAGCATCCATCACATTCAAGTTGAGTTTTAAAGCATATATGAAGGAATCTTGAAAGGAATTTTTGATTGGCTTTGTTTTTTTTTCTTTACAGAGTAATTCTCTTTTGGTCCCTGACAGTCTACGAAGCACAGATAAACGCAGGAATGGCCCTGATTATACCAATGACGTCAAAAAGAGAAAGGTGGATGATAAAGAATCCAGCCATTACGTAAGCAAATCTGTGTCAAAGAAATGATTAATTTATTTGCACCTCCTGTGCTTGTATGAGGAGTAAAAGAGCTGTGAAAAACAAGGCAATGTGTTTCCTGTGGCTAATGTAGTACATGAATGTATGTGTCAGAGAGACCATTGTTCATGTTGTGGGAAGAGTCCTGTCCCAATAGTTTGGTCTATTGTCAAGTAATACTCCTCATCAGGGAATAATGAGCCAGGAGTAGCTGTTTGGAATTCACAAGTGTTCTGGGACATTTGTCAGAGTTTAAGCAAGTGATCCTTTCTGGACTGCTCTAAAACCTGAAGGTTTGTTTAAAATTTAGTATTTTGTTGATTTGGGGGGTTTTAATACATATTTCTGATTCTAGCTATTACCATGTTGATTAATAATTACCATTGCAAATAGCTTATGTTATGAGGTTGTACCAACTTACTGAAGTGTACTTTTGGTCGATATGGCTGTTTCAGGAGAAAGCAAATTGAAGTATAAAACGTTCGTAGTTTGCGTTTTGCATTTCTTACTAGCTTGCTTCTTGTTTGTTCTGTAGAGACATTTCAGTACAGCAGTGCAGCATAAGTTCACATAGGATTTAAACTTCAAGTCTAAATGCTCAGCCAAATAATGGGATGGTAGTTGAACAGGCTTTAGAGACTAGGACTGGGGTGACAAGAGTACTGAAAACCAGAACTTAACTCTAACACAAGATATTATTCTTTGATATAGTAATAACATGGCAAATTGTCTAGTTTGTATGAATCCAGTCACTATTGCTTCCTGGATACTGAAACCCAAAGAAAATCAGGTGCCACTTTATTACCTCGGTATTTGGTAGGGTAATTTCTCTCTGCTTGGACCTGGAATACCTCTGAGCCGCTATTGTTTGTCCCTGGAGCTACTGACAGTAGATGGGGTTACTCTCCCCCTTCTACATTGTGATGTTGTACTGTTACAGTTTTGCAAATTGCATTCCCACCACTTTCTAGTAAGACTGTGAAGGGCTTGGCAATCTTATCCATGTTACTCCCTCAATTTTGAGGGTCTGATATTCTATGGACATTTTTTTTTTTTAAAGTTTTAAGATTAAGCATTGTTAAGCTATATTTGATAGAAAAAAAATAGAAGAAAAGGGTTAACTTGCTTGTTTTTCTTGTATTTCTACTGGAAAAAAATGGAAGTGTACTTATTGCACTATAGAAGCAGTTTGTTTTAATCCACTTTTTAAATGTGTGACTGTTTGCTGTTCTCTTGAGGTGGATTTTACAGATAAAGGCAGTATCAAAATACAGAATTCAGCAAAACATGGATATTTGAAAGTTCCAGATCTATTCTAATCTGGAAGAAGATCTTTCTTTTTAAAGGTTCCCTGATTCTGCAGACGTAGAGCTGCTGATATAAGCTGATTTTCCATGAGGTCCTTTTAGGGTCAAGGAACTACTGTTTTTGTCAGAAAAGAGATAAAAGGAGTTGTAGAATTGTTGGTTTTGGAAATAAGGTGCAAAATGCAGGTTTGTTCATTTTGTTTTTTTCATTTTGGCTTCTGACTAGTTTTCATGTTAGGAACTGTACAGTTCTGACCTATGGGTTTGTTAGTGAAGAGAATCTTCTAATATTAATCATACTGATAGGAAATGCCTTTTTCCTCAGTAAATTTCTGTTTCTCAGGATGACAGTCAGTGGAGTGCACTTAATAATTGTTTGGCAGCTATTTTTTCCCTCCTTAGGGGCAACATTTCTGGTGAACAAATGTCTCACCTACTGTGGTCCTACAGGCTCAAAGGTGTTCTAAATTATTCTTGCCTCCTGGGTGCTTCATACTTTCCAAAAATTGGCAGATAACCAGGGCTGAAACTTTCCTGTTCCTTCTCACTTTGCACCCTTTGTTTGGACGGCTTCCTGAGTGGCAAATAGAGCCACGATTCTGTCTACAGTGGTACTCTTGGGTCCGGGATATGTTTCTAGCATTTGTTGGAGCAATATTCAGCTGCTAAAGCTGAATGGAATGGTTGAAACTACCTCTTGGGGTTTTGGGTTTTTGTTTGGATTTTTTACAAACATTTATGGCCTGAAGCGAGAGGGAACTGGTGTTTTTTTACTTTCTGTCTGCCAGCGTTAAGTGTGATAGCCCAGACCCTTTGAAAGCAAGACATGGGGGACATGTTTAAGCAATCTTGTATGTCTGATTAGTTTGCCTAGAAACTTTTAAACTAGACGTGTTGTTACTGGAAATGTTGAACTTTTCTACAGGAAAATTTTAACTTCTGTCATTCACTTGATTTTTTTGTTTGTTTGTTTTTGGTTTTGAATTAAGGCTCAACCTTCTGGTTGAGCCACCATGGTGCACTGCGGAAATCACTAGACCACTGTGTATCATAGAATGTGTCTGTTGGGGCATCCTAGTCCATTTTGGATGTAGGGACCAGGAGGTACTTGAATATTCAACAGCCATCATGAGGCACTAGAGCAGCTCAGGTGAACGCAGATTTGTATCAAGCAGTTAAAATGCAGCTTGACAAGCCACAATAAAACATTTCTGTTTATCAATGTCAAGGTATTTTGGTTTTGTTAGGCACAAATGCTGAAATGCCTTGGCATTTCTGAAGCTTTTTCTTCCCCAGAACTTTTTTCCCTTAAAAATGAGAAAAATTGTCATATAACTTATGAAACAAATGCCAAAAAGCTCCAGTTTTCTGAGATCTGTTGCTTTTTTAGGTACACACAAGCAGTGATTAACATATGATCAGAATGAGTTTTTCTTTTAGGAGCAGTGGTAACACTGTTCATCATGGTAATAAAGGAGGGGTTTTGGACTACCTTGTGCTTATGATGAGACTATCACTTTTGAACTAGTTTTACCTTATTTGGGCTATATTGTTGAAGCAGAAATAAGGCGTTGTGTTCCTGTTTTCATTGTTTTCCCTGTTGCTAATATGTTAATGAAGGGCTGTTTGCTTTTTGTGAAGGAAAACCAAAAAATGTCTGACTAGATGTGTAGTCTTTCTGGGCTCTTAATGCACTAATTGAAATGAACACTATATTTATTTATTTTTAATAGGACAGTGATGGGGACAAGAGTGACGATAACTTGGTTGTAGATGTATCCAATGAGGTAACTTTTTTCATTTTTGTAGTTTTGACATTTGCCCAAAGGTTAAAGGAAAAGTGCATTTAGATGTTAGAAGAAAAAAGAATTCTCTGTGTGGATATGTTAAAATACTCACAGATTCTTCTTTTTGTTAGTACTGCAGTTACTATATCTTCCTTTGAGCTTTTTCTGGTTGCCCTCTTGGCTTTTCCTTCTGCTGATTTGTCTAGGTCTGTTCCCTTTGCAGTTATGCTTCACAGCTGCTCTTCAGTGGAGAGAGTTGTGGTCAGATGCAGGTGAAAGGCTGAGGTTTTCAAACCATTGTCTTCAAATGAAAAAGGAAGATATTGCCTAACCTTGTATTTAATAGTAGGGATATTATTTAAAAGATTTTTAGTACCTTAAAAGTTATTGGTATTTTAATGTCCTATGTTAAAGATGCATTTTCCAGAAATGTTTGGTTTTTAGAATGAAGTCAGTCATTTCACAAAATTTTCCAGAGGTTGTAGCCACTTTTCTTCTCCAGGGCAGAGATTTGGAGTTACGTCAAGGTGATGGGCCTTCCACCTTCTTGAACTTTTGTTTCAAACCACAAAGAGATTTAGGAAGCCTGAATATGGTAGCATGGTTCTTCTGCTCTGTGAAAAGCACAGGGAGAGAAGCTGACAGTGAAGTGTCTTCAGCAGCTACAATGCCCAGATGATGTCAGCCAAGTAGAAAAATAGATATCCAATTAGGGATTTTAGTAATCCTTTCAGAAGCCCAATGTACAATGAAACTGCTCAATAATCAATCAGTAAACTTAGTGCTCACTTGGAAGTACTGCTTCTTCCCTGCTGCTATTCTTTTGAGCCAAAGGAGCATGGAGAACCTGCAGAGCTCTGATGGCACTGTAGCTTGCTGGGCTAGCTGTTTCAAGTTAAAGTGAATGCAGAGAGTGCCTCTGGAAGAGAGATCACCTGAGAGGTGATTTCAGTTTTTCTTGTAGATTTAAGTGGTGATTTAAATACCATTGCAGATGGTATTTAGAAAGAAGTGACAGATACTATGTAATATAAAGCATGTGTTGTTATCTCTTCTTCTGAAGACAGAGATGAGCAAGGTGTATGGCCTAAAAGAAATTATTGAAATATTTGTTGCCATGAGCAGTGTGTAGAGAATGTACATGGGAAAAAAGTTGTGTAAATGTACTGCAGTTACTGTTGGTCTTTCTTGCTTTTACCATATGTCATGCACACTTGCCTTAATTATGTACTTAGGAATATATAGATTGCAAGCTCTGCTTGGAAACAGTTTATGATCACATGTAGTGTAAAATAAAACCAGACTGCTTACTATATGAACTTACTTTTGTCTCTAAATTGATGAAGGAATTTCAGCTTTTCTTTTATAGAGGTAACAAAATGTCTTGTCATTTGAACTTACTGCTTAAATTCTTCTAGTTTTTTTTCCCATAGACCCTTTAGTGTTATTTGTGTACCAATCTGTGACATGGTTTTGTGCTGTTCTTCTCTACCCATTGTTTTAGGATCCTTCTTCCCCAAGGGCAAGTCCCACTCATTCACCACGGGAAAATGGTATAGATAAAACCCGCCTGCTGAAGAAAGATGCCTCTAGCAGTCCAGCATCTACAGCCTCTTCAGGAAGTTCCACTTCCCTCAAATCCAAAGAAATTAGTCTGGTGGGTAGAAGTCTGTTGTCCAGATAAGTGTTCTTCTTTATTGTAAAGTCTAACTCTCCATTCTCCCACAACTACTTGCGGCAGAATGTACATACATGACTTTAAACTTTTGGAGCTGAAATAGACTACTGTTTTTCCAGAACTTTCTAGTATTATTCAGCTTTCCTCTTCAGCAGTGCTTTCTGCTTCATTTAGATTTCTTGTATTTTATACATTTCTGTCAAATGAATTGCAAATTTATTAAAAAGTACAAGCATTGCTTATTTTTTCTTGAACAATAGCTTATGTTTTAACATAGTCTGTATGTAGTCACTAGGAAGGTCTCCAGGCTTTTGTCAAACTTTTCTACATAAGCTGTTACTCTTTGAAAACTTTTCTTGCAGTATCATTAATAATTTTATCAGATTCTCTGTAGCTTTTGTGTCACAATTTCTTGATACTATCAACTACGATGGTATTTTGCTTTTCTGATTAGATTTGCTGTGTCAAATAATAACTGAGACAGTAATGATTTCAAGCTAAAATAACTTGATGATGCATACTGTGTTATACTGAAAAAAAACAGCTCAGGCATTTTTTTTTCCATGCCAGTGAAGAAGGAAAAATAGCTTTCTATGTTTCTTTCCTTATTTTAATTTTGGCAGCAATCAAAAAGGTCAGCATTTCTCTCTCAGAAGTTAATTTTGTCAGCATTGCATGGATTTATGAAAATTGGCTGAAAGACTAGGTAGTAGGTGCCCAGCATCCCAGCTGCTGTTGTGATAAATTGTATAATATGGCCTGGATTTAAAATAATACTCATTTAATTTGTTTAATGATACCAGCATGAAAAAGCCAGCACGCCTGTTCTGAAATCCAGCACACCAACTCCTCGAAGTGATGTGCCAACCCCAGGCACTAGTGCAACTCCAGGACTTCGTCCAGGCCTTGGCAAGCCTCCAACCATGGACCCTCTGGTTAACCAAGCTGGTAATGCATTACCTCACATGTTTTTATGATTCCAAAATTAATCTTTTCTTTTTTTTTTTTACATATGTTCTGTGTGAACACTAACTAAAGGTATTGCTTTGTTCTTGATGTCAAGAGAGGGCTTGATGAGAAGCAGATGTTTGGATTACCAGGAGTTTGAGTATCTGTCTCTTAGACCTTTGTTTACTTTTGTCTTGATCTTTATTGCAAATAATCCAGAGACTGAATGCAATATAAAAAGACTTCTCAAAAGTTTTTAGTATTTATTCTAAATGCAATCTCTTCTCCAGCTCTTTGTCTGAGTCTACTAATATTTGCTGCAGTGTAAATCTTGACAAATTCAGGGGGAAGTTTACTTTTGCTATTCAGGCTGGTACAGCACAGTTGCTTTAGACATGAGCTGTGTAAACCATGTCTGTCAGCTTTACTGCTTAATTTGGCAAAGGAGAGATTAATATAAACAGGGAAATATTACAGAAATGGAAATAGGTAATGCTAGAAGAGATTGTTAGAAGTAATCAGCAAGTTAAGACTTAAGTAGGCCTTATTTTCACTGACTGAAAAGAGGTGGTGGTACTGATAAATTATGACAATGTTTCTTGGCAATGTGTGTATGTAAGAGAGGAAGGTTAGGTGTTGTATGGGGAAAAAAAGGGCTGTTTTCCTCCCCCTATGCAGTAATATATAAATAAACCTACTTGATTTCATTATTCTGTAGCCGCAGGTTTGCGGACACCATTGGCAGTACCAGGACCATACCCTGCTCCATTTGGAATGGTACCTCATGCTGGCATGAATGGAGAGTTAACCAGTCCAGGGGCAGCCTATGCCAGTCTGCACAATATGTCACCCCAGATGAGTGCTGCTGCTGCTGCAGCTGCTGTGGTTGCCTATGGAAGATCTCCTATGGTAGGCCATACGTTGCATGCAATCTCAGTTGTGTGAGTTGTGGTTCACTGAGAAGAGCTACATGCTTCATTTAACATTGTTGAATTCCCAAGTTATAACAATGCCAGAGGCTTGACAGCTTCACTTTGTGTTTCACTTTGCTGCGTGGAAACAAATTTGCACCTTGAAAACAAAGAATCTTGGTGTATTTGTGTATGTTTCCTTTTTTCTTAACCTTTATCAGTGTTTTGACTAATTAATAAATGCCAAAAGAAATATTTAATGCTCTATATGAAAAGGTCGTTCTGGTCGCCACAAAGTATTTCATTGGTGCTGTGAGCATCTGCTTTTCTCTTGCTGAACCAGATTTGTGTTCCATACAGATGTACCAAATAAATCTTGAAGCATGTAGAAGTCTTTTTATTTACATCTTTGTCCTTGTATTTTTTCTTTTGTGGCAATCAACATGAGTTGGTCAGTACATACCTGGAGCTCTGTGATAAGGTGTGTTAGGAATAGTTGCTGTTGTGGGTGTAGTAAGAAAATGAAGCATAGTAGTTATAGCTGCTGCCAAGCAGAATAACCTGGTTCTGCAAACATGAGCTTTATGACAGCTTTATGTATAGACAAAATTACCTACTTGTAAATTTGCAGGATTTGTCATCTTCTTATTATTGTAGCTATGGCTACTTTTTTCAAACTGATAAACAGAGCTTTTATGTGAAAATGTGGAAATTCTAAATAGTGTATGTGCTACTTAAAGCAATAAGAAAGTATAGTGTTCAGAAGAAAAACTAAATTTATTTGGTCCAGAATTTCTGTATGGATTATTTGATGTTTGTGTTTATTCAGAATATAAAAGTTTTGTGGCATTGCAGTATGTAAAAAGAACATAGTATATATAAACTGAAGACAAATTTGTCTGCACCCTGCAGTGTAGCTCTGTGAGAGATCTCTCAGCTGATTTGCCCACACAGTGCAGTGTGGAGCCACGCAGAGTTTCTAGCTGGGGCCCGAAGCCGCTTTACAGCACTGTGCTGTGCCTGCATGGGAACGCACTAGCTGTCGCAGAGCTAAAGAGTGCTGGTGTGGCTGCAAGCCAGCACATCACAGACTCTTAATTCCAGGGCTAGCTCTGTGCTAACACAGGAGTATTTGTGTTATGCTCAGTGGTGTGATGCGCGATATACATTATTCTTTTTCTATTCACATATGAATACTTCTAGCAGAAGCATGTCTAGGGAAAATGCCTTGGTTTTGCTATCCTATGAGAAGACATGCACTTGTCTAATACCATGGGTAGAAGCCACGTTTTGGTTAAATGCAAAATATCTTGGGGTTGAAGAAAAGGGGCTTGCTGAATGAGAAATTGTAAACAAACATTAATTCATTTTTCATTGTCAGGTTGGGTTTGATCCTCCTCCTCACATGAGAGTACCTGGAATCCCTCCAAATCTAGCAGGGATTCCTGGGGGAAAACCGTAAGTAACTTTTAACATTTTGGTAACATCTGCAGTATCTAGAGAGAATTGTCAGTGAACAAGTATTCCAAAGGGGGTAGCGTCTAGTTGTTCCCAAGAGATTGTTTTAGGCTTCTCCTGGTAAAAGGTGCAGCATATAAATTCTCAAAACAGATGTATAGATACCTACTTCCAAGGAAAAGCTGTTGTAGGTATACTTTAAGGTTTTTTATTCCTTCCTTTCTGGGGGGAAGTTAAGGGAACTACAAACTGGTAGACAGTGGTAAGATGTGTAAGATAAAAACATTGACAATAAACTTTGTACTATACTGAGCATAAATGTGTAGTGCAATCTCACAGACTCCTTGTCTGGCACATGTTTTAGCAAGCATGAGAGCCAGCAAATCTTTAAAAATGTGTAATTGTGCAGCTGGAGAGCAAAAGGGTGATAAAGCAGTTGTGCGGCAGGTGGTACATAGATATAGTATAGCTTTCGCAAGAGGTTCTTTTTATTCAAAAGTTTTATTTATTGATGAAGAGGTGGTTAAATTAAATACTTCTGTGATGCTGTGCCTTATGGATGTTACAATAAAATAAGTTCACTAAAACAGCATACATCAAATTTTTCATGAATTTGGCTTTGGTAGATTCTTGAGACTGAGCTTATCCACGTGCAGTAGAGTCATGAGCATGTATGACCTCTTAAAAAAAGTTCATTTGTTTGCTTTTATTTTTTTAGACGTATTTCTGGATAACTAGTCTATGCAGGTGCAAACAGAGCATAGACTGCCAATTTGACTAGTCAGTTTTAGAATCATAGAATCATAGAATGTTTCAGGTTGGAAGGGACCTTCAGAGGTCATCTAGTCCAACCTCCCTACACAAGTAGGGGCATCTACTTAGGTCAGGTTACTCAGAGCCTCATCAAGCCTGACCTTGAATGACTCCAGGGATGGGGCCTCTACCACCTCTCGGGGCAGCCCATTCCAGTGCTCTATGACCCTCATGCTAAAGAACTTTCTTCTAATATCCAACCTAAATCTATCTTTTCCTAACTTAAAACCATTACTCCTTGTCCTATCACTACAAACCCTTGTGAATAGACCTTCCCCTGCCTTCTTGTAGGCCCCCTTCAGGTACTGCAAGGTCACTATAAGGTCCTCCCGAAGCCTTCTCTTCTCCAGGCTAAACAGCCCCAACTCCCTCAGCCTGTCTTCGTAGGAGAGATGCTCCATTCCCCTGATCATTCTGGTGGCTCTCCTCTGGACACGCTCCAGTACGTCCACATCCTTCTTACACTGGGGGCTCCAGAACTGGACGCAGTACTCCAGGTGAGGTCTCACCAGGGCAGAGTAGATGGGCAGAATCACCTCTCTTGATCTGCTGGCCACAGGTCTCTTGATGCAGCCCAGGATGTGATTGGCCTTCTGGGCTGCCTTTGCACGCTGGTGGCTCATACCCAGTTTTTCATCCACCAGCACTCCCAAGTCCCTTTCCACAGGGCTGCTCTCCAGTATGTCCTCGCCCAGCCTATACTGATAATGCTGGTTGCCCCTGCCCAGGTGCAGGACCCTGCACTTGGCCTTGTTGAACCTCATAAAGTTCATCTGGGCCCACCTTTCCAGCCTGTCCAGGTCCCTCTGAATGGCATCCCGTCCCTCAGGCGTATCAACGGCACCTCAAAGCTTGGTATCATCTGTAAACTTGCTGAGGGTGCCCTCAATGCCATTATCGATATCGTTAATGAAGATATTAAACAACACTGGTCCCAGCACAGACCACTGGGGGACACCACTTGTCACCCTTCTCCATCTGGACATTGAGCTGTTGACCATCACTCTCTGGATGTGACCATCCAGCCAGTTCTTTATCCACTGAACAGTCCACCCATTGAACCCATAATTCTCCAGCTTAGAGATAAGGATGTTGTGGGGGACTGTGTCAAAGGCCTTGCAGAAGTCCAGAGAGATGACATCCATAGGTCTTCCCTTGTTGACTGATGCAGTCCAGTTTTCTTGGAGAAAGTTGGGCAGAGAAAATCTTAACAGGTTTTTCAGCACTGCATTAGAACCTGTTCTTTGTTCCTTCATGCTGGTACTCAATCCTGTCTTCCTTTTCAACTGAAAGTTATAGTTAGAGTAGTTTCTCTCTATCTAGGTATGTAAGTCATTTTGAAACTCATTTAACACTTTGCACTTCCTATGCTGAGTGTTCCTGTTACACACTGTCTTCTTTATCAATCTATCATGATTTAATTTTTCCTTTTGCAGCTTAAGGAAAAATTCAGAAACAATTACTTTTAGGATACACACTGAGGTAAAAGTTATATACACAAATATTTCTGTTTGCCTTCATTTTGAACTCCTGATAATAGCTAGTGATATATTATAATGTCAGTCATGCAAATTAAAAGCACATCAGATCACAGGCAAAAAAAGTGTGTATTTTCTTCTACTGTTTTTCTGTAACAGTAGGAAAGCAGCAGACTTAGATTAGGAAAGCCATCCTGAATGTGTTTCCATTGTTATCCACCATGCTTCTGAGAACAGACTTGGCTATCTGTTGGCAGTGTGAGAAAGCTATTAAATCTTGGATTTACTTAAAAAGTTGGTGGTATGTTGACAAGATACTGAAGTGAGTGTTCAGTGAGTTGGTGTTATGTGTCAGATGGTGGTATATACAAATTTAGTACAATAAGAAACAGGCTTTGTTCTGAAAACGTTCTCTTATTAAGGGTAAGACTCATTCTTGCTGACTTTAGTAGAATTTGGTATACTTATGCAATCTCCATAAATATTTTATATAATCCAGTGGCTGTACATTTTTACCTTTTAAACAGGTATATTCATAAGCTTTCAATGACTTATTCCATTGGTAATGCCTGGCAATATTTTATATTAGCTATATAAGCTGTGAAAACTTACTTTTGTTCAGTCAGAAATAATCTGTTGGCTGAGTTCTAGTTGTCCTACTATTCAAGGCACAAAAGCAACACATGTATGCTGCTATACTTTGTATTCTGGTATTTTATAGCTAAATTACAGTCTGTGTGGGGTTTGTATTTTTCGTGTGTGTTGTGTTTTTGCTGTTTGTTTCCTATTCTTGGTTTCAAAGTTGATTCCCATCAGTAGATTATTATTTTCTTAGCAGCTCTTCTGGTTTTGTTGGGGTTTTTTGGGAGGTGGGGATGTTTTCTCCTTCCAGATAGCCTGGAGCCATCACCTAATTAATAATTATCTTTGTCTGAGGTTGGGGAGGTGGAAATCAGTACTTGTTTTTGACATGGACAAGTGATGTCTCAGTCTTGAACTTTGTTGTTTTGATGCATTTAACTATGCCCTGGACTGTATATAGGTCCTTGATGTGTTGCTGTAATCATGTTTTTAATCTAGTTTTTTGCTTTGCATAGCCTTTCTAGAAAGATACTTATTTAGCTTTTAGTCTTCTATAGCTGCTAAATTAATGATCTTGTAGATTTTTTTCTCAATGTGAACTACACCTTCTAATAGATGGATTGTGCACTGAACACGGATTTTTCAAGTTCAGTGCTAAGATTTATGTCCACAGTATTGCTTCCCTGATGTCTGAAATTGTGTATTAATGGTAGCATTGAGAACAAATGTATTTCTCAGTATTTATTTCAAATCTGGTTATAACTGAAGCATGAGGTGTTATACACGGACACCAGAAAGAGCTGAAAATACATATTTCTCATTTTAGTAGGAAAGGGAAATTTTCATAGTATCATAGAGTCATGGAATGTTTTGGGTTGGAAGGGACCTCAAAGATCATCTAGTTCCAACCCTCCTGCCCTGACAGGGACACCTCCCATTAGACCAGGTTGCTCAAGGCCCCATCCAACCTGGCCTTGAACACATCCAGGGATGGAGTATCCACAACTCCCCTGGGCAACCACTTCCAGTGTCTCACCACCCTCAGAGTGTAGAATTTCCTTCTAATTTGCAATCTAAATCTACTGTCTTCCTGATTGAATCCATAACTCCTTTTCCTATCACTGCAGGCCTTTGTAAAAAGTCCCTCCCCAGCCTTCTTGTAGGCCCCCTTCAGACACTGAAAGGGCACAGTAAGGTCTTACCAGAGCCTTCTCTTCTCCAGGCTAAACAAGCCCAATTATCTCAGCCAGTCTTCATAGGAGAGGTGTTCCAGCCCACTGATCATCTTTGTAGCCCTCCTCTGCACACTCTCCAAAAGGTCCGCAACCTTCTTGTGCTGACAGCTGCAGAGCTGGACACAGTGCTCCAGGTGAGGTCTCACAAGAGCAGAGTAGAGGGGAAGAATCACCTCCCTTGACCTACTGGCCACACTTCTTTGATGCAGCCCAGTATACGGTTGGCTTTCTGGGCTGCACTGGTACATTGCTGGCTCATGCTGAGCTTTTCATCAGTTTTATGTGTTTATGAGTTTCATGTGTTAAATGTTAACTCTTTCCACTTCCAGTTATAAGCTGACTTTTCTTTGTGTTTTTGGAAAGAAATAGTATGCTTTTCTGGAATTACTCAAGGCAAAAATTAAAAGTATTTTGATTCTTCTGATCTTCACATTTGTCCAGTGTATGTACAATAAGGAATATTTTAAAGAAAGGCTAATCTTACTGTATTCTACACTAACAGGTGGGGGATTTTCCCCCACTCCTGTCTCTGTGGATAGAATTATTTGGTGGCATGTATGAAGTTAAAGATTTTGTTATTTCCGTACACATATTTTTATCCTTATTTCTTGGCATTTTGTCCTATATAATGAAACACCGTACTCAGATATCATTGTTTGTTGTGATAACTACAACTGAAAATAAGCTGGAGTACAAAGAAGAGCTGTAAGTAAAATGCACTCATAAGTAGAAGGAGCTGTCTACTTTTGTGTTTTGCATTTGCGGTATTTTTGTGCTAGTTAAGGAATTCTGTTTAAATTGGAGGGATGAAGTGGAAGCTTTTTTTAAGGCATGGTACTTTAAGTAGGTGGGAAACTGAACTGCATGCATTGTGTTCATCTGAATACTTAAAGTAGCTGGAACTTTGATAGTTCTTTTGCTTCACCATGTTGTTGAGCAGTGAATTAATTATTCTCCTCAGCATGTCATATGATACTTATTACATACTTATTTGATACTTCTTTGGAAATTGATAGGCATGCAAGTTTGTCTTCTAACTTCTTTTCATAGTATAGAATTCATTTCAAGTGTATGTTTACATATTAAATGATGCATACTTAGCTTGTTTTATGTTAAATTGTAATTGCTTATAGAATAACTTCTTCTTTCTTCAATGTGGTTGTTAGGCCAACATCAAGAATGGCTGTTTTAATGCTAACAGTCATTTGACCGGAGATGGATGATCAGGGAACACAGTCATTTCATAGAGGCAGAATGCTGTAAATGAGATGGAAATCTGCGGTAATCATGAAGCTGAACAGCAGTTTGTGGTGTATGCTGTTGGTTCCAAAAGATCATCATAAAAGGACAAAAATGAACATTACATTTTTGCAGTGTTGTGGAGTTCAAGTATTAGTAGCAATTTGTTGAGGACAAAGATGGGTGGGCAACAGATGACTGTCAAGAAATACCTTGAGCTTTAGAGAACACAAGAATTTACCAGATTTTGCTAAATAATGACTCTTGTGAGGTTGAACAACCAAAATGCTTGTCAGTTTGGAGAATTCAGGCCTGTGAATATATTTAGTGCATTAAAAATTGAGTCATTTCGTAATTGTATGCATTACATCTACAGCTGTGTAAGTGTGGCTCTGGAAGTACAGTCCTCCCCAGAAGTAGTAGAGTAGACATCTGTCATGATGACATGATGGAGAGGTAGCCAAGGACAACAGCAATTGAGCTGCAGATAGTCATTTAGACTGTTGTCAGCAGTACTGAGTTCTTCTGGAGACAAAAGCTTTCCTTTTCTAGGGAGTGTAAGTCTTGCAAATAGTGCAAGTCTTTTCAAAGTAAAATGCAAAGTAAAATGCAAAGTTATCCCATAATACCTAATAGACACAAGTTACACATTGATACACATAAGTATGCTGTCAGCAGTGACATTAGCATGACATACCACACATCTTCAAGCAAACGGGGACATTTATGTTTTTGTGCACTTGTCTTGGTAGGGGCATTGGGATTTGGCAATGTGTAGTCATTTCTTTACATAGTGGATTGCTGATAACTTGCACTGTAGAAAAAGCTGTCTTGGGTTTTAAGAAACTATTGCCAGTCTCTTTGTTAGGCCCTCAAACTCTGTCATCTCAAGTCCTGACCAACCAGTTTTGGAAGCAAATGCCTGCTCATGATGATAAAAATAGAGAGACTACTCTTATGCTCTGCACTTTAAACATGGACATACTGGTAAAATTGTACATGATTAAGAGTACACTGGGTAAGTCTCTGGCGTTTCAGAGCAGAAGAGTCGGTGTAATTCTACAGTATGCATGAAGCACTTGAAAATGTTCCTGTTTTCTTCCTCCCACCTCATCTCAGCAAGAACTGAGAAGCTGTGTGTGTGCACAGAAGCATTTCAAAACACCAGTTATTTAGGTATTTTGAATTTAACAAAACATTTACACTGTAACCTTCCACTAAAACAAACAAACAAAAAAAAACCCCAAACCTACAAGTGGATTATTCATCCTTAACATGCTGGAAAAAATTGCTTAATACTTGCTTAATTGTTTTTCTTCTGTCCATGGCAAAAGCCAGACAGGTTGAGACTTCAAAGCTGTGCAGATAGGTGTATGCTACTGCTAAAAAATATTCTGCAACTGACTTTGATCTAGATCCTAGGCTGGGGCCCAGCTTTTCAGCCCTTTAAGTGCTTTGACTCCTCAGTTGGATGATGTACTTGAACCTGAGAAATTTTTCAGCCTTAAGCAGTCTCGTTGCCACTCCTCTTCTGCTTCCTCTCTTATTCTGTCTCATCTGTTCAGTGAGTAACTACTTTGGGACAGCCCTGTCTATACTCCTCTTTGCAGAAGTGATACAGATTTCTAGTTAAGCCTTTATCATTATTGTGATTCTTCGTACAATAAAAGACCAAGTGTCCCATGGAAAGAAATATATTTTATATACTGTGCATCTTGTATAAACATAAGGGAGTGAACTTTGCACTTCCTTTCTAATCTTGCATTTCCCATACCTGACATTTCCATGACAAAAAAGATTTGTCATCTTTTGTACTCACTCATCCTCCATTTCTATGTATTCTCTGAGCAGGCTTTCAACTCACATGTCCATCTATGAAATATGAATGAGGTACATTAATTGCATGTTTATGCTCTATTAATTCCTTCTTTGTTTAATAGCAGTTACTGTTCACCAGTTTTTACCCTTCCCTTACGAAAAAACTGTGATATTGCATGGGGTGACTGTTTCCACTGTTACCTCCTGTATCAAAGAACTGTAGAGTTCTTTCACCTCTCCCCTTCTCACTTCTTTTAAAGGAGTATCTTCTGCTTTTCTCCTGGGCATGTTCACTTGCTTTGTAATGTCTGTTATAGATCCAGGCATCTTGCCTGTTGCTTCCTTTCAAACTGGGCAATACTTGGAAACCTGCAAAAGAATAGTTCTAAAATACTAGCTCAGAGGTCAGAACAAAAGATTAAATTGAATTATCTATTGTTGGATCTTTGGAATAGGGATGCAATACTTACAATTGAGCTACAGTGACTGAATGATTCTGAGGAAGAAGGTACGCTTGGAAAAGAAAGGGCAATTCTGAACACTAAAATATATTAGAAAAATACAGTTATCACTAGGGAGATGATAGCTTATTACTTAAAAAAAAGGATACTCATATCTCACCATTTTTTATTCACGTTGGCTTCTTGAAAAATATTGTTAATATAACAGCAGCATAAAAAATGTGAGCTATGGATGTGCTTAAAACAGAAGAAGCATAAAAGGAGCTCACCAGTGTAACAAAAGGCAGCCTTTTGCAGTAGAGTTTTCATTGTTATTTAAAACAAACAAAGAAAACCCCCTGCACCTGAAAACTTTATTAGCTGCTATTTGTGCTCTGGTCCTTGAGTAGAGCTGACTTTAAACATTACAGTGAACATGAAGAAATAATTTTGTGTAGTTTCCCCAAGGACAGTGTTTTTATTCAGTGTTTGGATTCACTTCCTGAACCCTTAGTTTCCATATACTTGAAACATGCACTGAATACAAACAAAAGGTGTTACGGAGGTGCCAAAAACTACCTGGGAAACTGAGCCTTTCAGCGTTTCCAAAGTAGTTATTCAAGAAAACATAATTATGAGAAGATGGTATCAGCCTGCTGATGAGAATTGTATGCAACCACTCTGCATGTTGCTATTTTCTGTTTAAAGCACTAGTTACCAGCTGGAAAGAGGCATGTGGTGCACAGCTGGTGCTGATGTTTAAGATGAGGTGCAGAAATGGAGCAGAAGTTGAACTTTGGCTAGTGCTACTGCACAACAACAGGTGCAAGCTTCTTGGAAGAAGGCTGAAAAGAGCCTGGTGAGGTATTGATGCTGGAGCTTGGAACTGCTGGCAAGAAACCAGGGGATGAAAGATCTTTTGATTATCCAAGTGTCTGAAGGATAGCAGCCGTGACCTTGGTCCGTAGAGTTAAGGGTAGGGTTTGATGTGCTTCCACACTGCATGAATACTTTAGGTGAGGCAAGCTGAAAATACCTGTTGTGAATCCTTGTCTTCCTTTGAGGTTTCATGCGCCTGTATTACTTGGCACTGTAGCTCAGATTTTCTGGAGAATATGATTAGCAAAGAAATTAAATAACAAAATACATTGTTTTTCTTCTGTTATAGCACTGTAACCGGCTGATTTTTTTTTTTTTTTTTTGTCTTCTCTCTTCTTTCCCTTTTCCGAAAGAGCCTACTCCTTTCACGTTACTGCAGATGGTCAGATGCAGCCTGTTCCTTTCCCTCCTGATGCCCTCATTGGTCCAGGAATCCCTCGCCATGCCCGTCAGATCAATACTCTGAACCACGGGGAAGTTGTGTGTGCGGTTACCATCAGCAACCCCACAAGACATGTCTACACAGGTGGGAAGGGGTGCGTCAAAGTCTGGGACATCAGCCAACCTGGCAACAAGAGCCCTGTCTCTCAGCTGGACTGCCTGGTAAGTGAACAGGAACTTGTGCACAAGAGTAGCTTCTCTGTGGAGACTCAATAAGGTAATAGCTGTCCTTGTCTGGATTTTGTTCTTATTACAAGGAAATAGCAGGCAATGGTGTTTCCTGCTTTATGTATTTAGCTGTCTTTTTTGAAACACATAACAGGTGGAGTTAGACAAGAGTGCTGGTTTATTTAGGGATAAATATCATCACTGAGGGTCAAAAAACTTATAAGATTTCTGAGAAGAGAGTGTATCTGATTTATTTTTTTCCCTCTCTTTTTTTTTTTTTCTTTTCCTTCTAGTCATGCTGATGATTTTTGTGCATGAGTTTAAAAGGAATGCAGCCTGGCTTATGCAGGGCTGCACAGAACCTTACTAGGCCGTTTCACTCACACCAGGAGTGACAACATCTTTTTTTGTAAGAGGGCAACAACCACATAATGAAATAATGTGACAAGGTACCAAGGTCACTTTAAGTCTGTAATTTTGTTGGTGATCCACAAGTTACACATTTTGATTGGTTGTTTTCACATCTGCAGGATACAAAAGGGACTGAGTGCAGTTGTATAGGCAGATGCAAAGCTGACTCAAAAAATTTAACAGCTCAGTGAAAGATGTTCCTCATATTAGAAGCAGCACAGACATTTATGAAATGTTAACTGAGGAGACAATGTCGTAAAGCACGATAATATATATTCTGAATGAAAATAATTCTAGGTGTAAGGCTGATCCAATTAAACGTGGTGGGTTTTTTGTTTTGGGTTGTTTTTTTTAACCTTTACCCTTTATTTCTTGCTACCCTTATGTTAGCTGCCTAGTAGTAAAACTGTGGTTGAATATATATTCTCATCTGTGGCAGGTACATGTCTGGATGCACAGTCCTAGCTGCCTTCATTTTAGTTATGGAGCTGTAATGCCTGACTAAGCCAACATTTCCACTGCACTACTTATTGTTCCTTTGCTGTGAATAATAACAAAAAAGTAGTAGCAGTAGAAATGCTGTTAACTACTTCTTTCAGTGGTTTTTGTATGTATGTATTGGGTTACAGTCCTTAACCCTCCATTTCCTAAAGAACTCTTATTATGTTAATTTAGCTGTTAACAGAGAAATGGACATCCAATACACTTAAGGAGTCAATCTTCTAATAAGTGAAGTTTGAGGTGATTTCCACCTCTAAATCCCATGTAGTACATCTCAATCAGCAATAATATAACAAATGTGAATAACATAAGTATGATAAGAATCTTGTTGAACAAAGGATCAACCTAAATCCGGGAGCCGAGCCATATGGGAACACTTAATATTAAAACTTTAAAAAGGTGAATGCAGGGTGGTATTTGAAAGAAAACTCCAAAACCTGAAAGGCATGAGGCTTGAACTGCATTTTCATATAGGGATGCCTAAGTGCCAAATGAAAGGTCATTCCTGTAATAGTTCTATTATTGGTGACCTTAGCTGATGGAGTGCACTTGCAGAACTGCAAGCTTACTTTGGCTTTGTTTCTGTGTAATGAGACAGAAGACTTGCCCATTCATCAGGTTTAAAACAGAGTAAACGGTGGCAACTGGAGTCTGCAGTTTAATTTCTGCAGCTGCAGTCTCTGGTTAGCAAAGAGAAGTAGGTGTTTGAAACCTTTTAGGATCTGCTGATTCGTCTTCAGTACTTTGGTAATGGAAAAAATAGCATACTGTTTAAAACTCGGATGCAGTCAGAATCGTATTAGTGATCATTATTGGCAGGCATGTATTAACATAACCGAGGTGATTTGTGTTGTACAGAACAGAGACAACTACATCCGCTCTTGTAAATTGCTACCTGATGGATGCACCCTAATCGTTGGTGGTGAAGCCAGCACATTATCCATATGGGATTTGGCAGCACCAACTCCTCGGATAAAAGCAGAGCTGACATCCTCAGCGCCTGCCTGTTATGCTCTGGCGATCAGCCCTGATTCCAAGGTGTGCTTCTCCTGCTGCAGCGATGGGAACATTGCAGTTTGGGATCTGCATAATCAGACATTGGTCAGGTAAGTCATTACTTGTTTACAGAAAATGTTAATAGAACTTACTGTTTGGACAGCTACATAAATGTTTGTAGACCTGAATAGCAGTTCATGGCAGCAAAGTAAATAGTATTTGTTATCCAAAGAATGCAGTTTGCACCCGAGTTGGGCAGAAACTAGTTTTAGTAGCTTCAACCTAGTCTTGAAGCATGCACTTTTAGGGTTAAAAGGGTTGGTCCATAACCTACTGCAGTCAGTGTAGAAGTTACTGTTGGTTTCAATTAATTGGGATTTGTCTGCAGGATTCTGCTGACTTGTGATTGATGTAGTCTCGACATGTCTTTTAGGGAAGTCTTTGAGGTTTCTTTTTCTTTGTCTTAAGTCTTGTTAAGTAATAAAGAGAATTTTCAAGTTCCTCTTTAGTGATGATAAGTAATAAAATTAATCTTAGAAGTTGAAAGTGTGGATGCCTTCAGTTCTTCAGGAAAGCTTAAAGGACTGATGATTGGTCATTCATGAGAGAAAGATATTTGAGTTTGGGAGGGGCAGAATTTGATCTCTAAAACTTTCAGAATGGGTTCCAAAAAGTATAATAGATTGCCATATAAATAACTTTTGAAATATTTTGTTAGACCTTTGATTAATGAACATATTAGTAGAAGATTAAAGTGTCTGGCAGGTCAATATTCAGCATTAATGCTATGACAGAGAAATAAAGATAGGTATGTGCAATGGCTTTTAGCAACTAGCTGTACGGTTTACTAGAAGGCAAATTCTAGTTTATGCTTACCAAAGTACTGGTGGCTAAATTGCAAAAGGCCATGATATTTTAGAAGTTCTGAACACAAACACTGAAGAATTTGCTTAGTCTGCTGTGTTTCAGCTAAATTTCCTGTATATCAATAATTAGCCTAAACTTATATGCACATTAATATACATGCAACTTATACATTCTGTTGAACTTTTAGGTCAACAAAGATTTTAGTCATAAAACTAAATGTCCTATGTGTGCTTAGTCTTTGTAAAAGTGCATTCTCTCCATCTATGACTGTCTTGCCTTTTGAATGTTTGATGTAGATGTTCCCACCACTTGCTGGCTGATCTTGCTGATGATAACACATGGAATTTTGAGACCAGAGCAACAAAACAAAATGTGCCGCATGACCTTTCTGTGGCAGCTCTTAGTGATTCACACTCTCCGTTCCCAAGCTAGTTGTCTTCCACCGTCCTGCCCTCCACCTTTCACATTGAGGCATAGGACTTTCCTAAAGCCAATTGCTGATGAAAAATGCAGGAGCCTCAGAATGCCTTTGCCAAAGGATTAAGGGAAACTTGTGATGACCTTTTGGTTGCTAAAAGCTGAGAATTACTAATGGGAAGATTTTAAAACAAACAGCACCATTTGGGTACTTGTGATCTCTGGCCACAGAGAACACAGCTTTGCTGACTCAGCAATGCTTGTGTTTCACTATCTGGATCCCTATCTGGATCCCATCCTATTCAAGTCTCTGTTTAGTATCTTGACTTGCAGCCAAAGAAAAACACAGAAGCTATTTTCTGAAACTGGAGGAGTTTTGTTTCCTCAGCACTTGTTTTAATCTGAGTTGTCCTTACTACTTCTAAGTATAGTTACTGTACTTCAGTGTTCTCACAAGCTTTTCTTTTGCTTTTCAAAACCGAATAGGAAATATTTGACTTTGTTCAGCCAGCCATGATGCAATTCCTTCCTATAACACCTGGAAAATGTTTTCCTGATGCTGTTGTATTTCATGCTCATTTAGAGGGAGGGGCTGATTTTTGCCCATCAGCAGACACAGGAGAGATGACACACACATATAGAGTCCAAAACTAACACCACAACAGTGTTTACCTTGAGCTGTGGCAGGAAATCATTATTCAATCTGGTTTGTTTTATCAGGCAATTCCAGGGCCACACAGATGGAGCCAGCTGTATTGACATTTCTAATGATGGTACCAAGCTCTGGACAGGGGGTTTGGATAA
This sequence comes from Eurystomus glaucurus suahelicus, assembly GCA_032159205.1. NCBI lineage: Eukaryota > Metazoa > Chordata > Aves > Coraciiformes > Coraciidae > Eurystomus > Eurystomus glaucurus. Next base: position 49,808 of record JAVFHW010074107.1, on the reverse strand, counting down.
CACTGTCAGATCCTGGGACTTGAGAGAGGGGAGACAGTTACAACAGCACGACTTCACATCACAGGTAACTGGATTTTCCTATATCTTAGGGGAAGGGGATGCAGTAGGAGGGAAACATTTAGGATGAAAGCTGAGATTGAGCCTAGTGCAACTGGCAGTTTTGGCTCTTCCTATTATCTGCTCAGTATTTTGCAACTTGCGTATGTTTAGATTCTAGAACAAAATGATAGCCTCACACAACTCTCTTTTCCTGTTTTTCTAAGTTAATAGGTAAGAAAAGGAGTTTAATCACTTGAATTTTGAACAGCAGTCTTGCTATTGAGCTCTATGGATTTTGCTTGTCTCTCTCTCCCTCTCCCAATTATTTTAACCACTGTAGAAAAAAAGTGTATCTATAGGAAAAAAAATTGTAAATGTGGTTTAATTTTCAGATATTTTCCCTTGGTTATTGTCCTACTGGTGAATGGCTAGCTGTGGGAATGGAAAGCAGCAATGTAGAAGTGCTACATGTAAATAAACCAGACAAATATCAACTGCACCTTCATGAGAGCTGTGTATTGTCACTCAAGTTTGCTTACTGTGGTAAGTTGCCCTGAACACCGAACTGGAGATCAGAGCTCTTAATTCATGCTTTGCTGATTAATTCTTAAATAGTCATGGCTCATTTGATAATCAAAACTTATTCAGCATCTCATTTTCTTATGTTGTGAATAAATACCTCTGCTTTATGAATTCAAATTCTTATCTGCAGACAATCATCTGTTTGTCTAAAGGCTGCGGTGAGGGTTGGTTTGTGTGTAAAAAGCTATTTCTACATACAGAGTCTAGGGATTTCCTAGTATGTAACACTGAAAAAGCATGTGTCCACATTGATTGTAGGCAAAAGCGCTATGCTGATTAGTGGTGCAAGCTTTTATAATGGTAATTGGTTAACAGATTCCATAGATATGAGTTGAAAACTCAAAATCCGATGTCTGTTTCTTATGTTTTCATAGTCCTTCTGTTTTATATTGTAGGTAAATGGTTTGTGAGTACTGGGAAAGATAACCTTCTTAATGCGTGGAGAACTCCTTATGGAGCCAGTATCTTTCAGGTGAGGATGGTGATGCTTTTAAAGAAAAAAACTAGAACACCCAGAGTCCCAAGAGTGGACTCCATTATCTTCACCCATGTGATCTACCCAAAATGGGATGCTGACATGAGGGTAACTGACTCTTTTTTTTTTTTTTTTTTTTAATGATGCAATATATTTCTATTTTTCTTCTAGTCCAAAGAATCTTCGTCAGTGCTTAGCTGTGACATCTCTGTGGATGATAAGTACATAGTCACGGGCTCTGGAGACAAAAAGGCTACAGTCTATGAAGTTATCTACTGAAAAATATGATGGGGATATAACTTTTGGAAGTGGAACTGTTGTTATCAATTGTAGAAGTAGAAAGGTTTTGCCTTTTAAAAAGGAACAGAAGTATTGAGGTTCCAGACTTTGCCATGAAACTACTCCGATTTTTCAAAATAGAAGGCAACATCCAGCAACCAAATATTGGCTACGTGGACCAAATGGAACACAGAGGCAAGATGGACATATGTAGCCTAGGTTTTTGACATAGTTTTAAAAAGCCAAGTCTACTGAAGAATGTTGGAGCCTTTTATTTTTTTCTTTCTTTGTGACCTCATGCCAATTGTTCTCATTACCTGAATATGGGGGATAAATATCTTTCTGTTCCTTGCAGTTCAAGTTGCATTCTGTCCTGTGTAGAGCAGTGGTGTCTCAGTTGAACTTGTTTCCTGGTTTTGCATCTTGTGATATGTTTTTGTATTTTGTTGAAGGTCAAACATTTGTATAAATTGTAAATATATTTAGTTTATTACAGTAAAGGCTTTAGTATCAACAACCAGTCTTCCCCTCCCCACCCCCCGCTCCCTGCTCCCTCCCTGCCTGCCCTGCTTATTTAAAACTAAAAACTTTTGGGGATATAAGTACCTTTTTAGAAGCAAAAGTAAACACTATGTATAGTTTGAAAATGGTGTCTTATTCTTTATAACTCTTCCTAGATTCCTTTGTCATACTTCAAAGTAGTTGTTTTGACATATTAGGGTATCAAGTCAAATAGATACTGTCGTGTGCTACAGAAAACTTAAAAGGCAATTTTGTACTAATTATAGTGTAAATATAAAAATTGAACATTTCATAAAGTTGTGCAGTTTATTTTAAGTTTATTCTGATGTCCTATGTATATGTTCTTTGGCATATATGTGCCTATTCATAACTCATTCAGTCATTTAGAGGAAGAGGTCATTTCCCTCTCCTTTCTCACCCAGCTGAACAGAATTCATGCGAGACTACATTTCAACTAAGTACATCAGAGCCTTTATTCATGAACTGAGGATGTCTGTAATTGAACAAAGTTAGATAAGTTGCATCCTTCGTATTTTACAGAGAAGTGGTAGTTAATGACCATTTCCTTTTTAATGTCTTGTCTATACTTAGTTACTCAGGTAAATTGAATTAAATTACCAAAAGTGTGAGTTTTACAGGGGATCACTTAAACAATGTTAAATACTTGCAGGGCTGCAAGTGAAGTGAATTAACCTAAACTCAGTTAAACTTGCTTCTTAATTTCTTGTGAGAATATTGACAAAGGAATATTTTGATTTTTAACTAATCCACTGTACAAATTAATTAAAATTAATTTTCCTGAGTGTCCCAGTTACGTAGGCCTACAGGCTCTCTGTAGTCATACTAAGCAATCTTTGAGTCCTTTCCACTGTTGCATCAGTATGACATCTGTGAAGAGCCATGCTAAGCAGCCAGTTACCAAAGCTATGCATCTTCAAATGAAGTTTTCTTGGTGTACTCAAAAGAAATGGATGAGGAGAGAATGTCTACATTTATTGTAACTATATGTTTTTTCAGATTAATGAGTTCTACCACTGTGTGCTAGACAGAGCTAGCGATTGCACCAGTGAGGGTGATACATTTCCTACATTCTGTAATTTAATTAGAATTTCTGTTGCTAATGGAGAGTACAGATGAACAGAAGGATATCTTTGAACAAATAATTCAGATTACACAAACTGACAGACAGGTTAAGACTCATCTGTGAAGAGCTGCTTTCTCATTGTGCTAGCATTTGACAATGACCTATATCCCTGCTCTTTCAAAGACATGTAACTAGGAAGAAATAAGTTTGACTGACAGATGCATTGACTGGATAGGGAATTTCTCATCTGGGGGCAAATTTTCTCTCAATTTCCAATTTCCAGACACATAGTTTTCTTTTCAATTTACAGGACCATTCTACTGAAACCATTTTATAGCATCTAGAATTATAATAGCCTTAATACATTAATTTTGCATTTGGAATGTAGAATATTAACCATTCAGGATAATCTGATCTTCTAGACATTTAAAATTAGTGTCCTATTGATATGTATCTGTATCTTTGTCTATTGCTGTGCCATGAAAATCTATCTGTATGAAAATGACAGACCAGCTGAGATGGTGGTCATATTCCTTTCACACATAGTGAGGCAAAAAGCAGAATTATCAAGCTTTTCAAAGAAAAAATTATATTTGCTACATTGAAATACTGTGAAGTGCTATGCCTTTTTAAAAACAGAAAGTTTAAAAAAAGACTATATACTAGGTTACTTGATTTTTATGCTGATCTTGTGTTCATATTGAAGTTTTTCTAGGGTCTGACTCCACCAATCATCATTGACTTTCTTTAGCAGCACTGACAGATTTGCTGTTGTTAGGAACATTTGGATTTCTTCCAAATTACTGCTTTTTATTTATAGGTGTTCTTTTGCCATTCTTAAAAGCTGATACCAGAGGAACCAAGAATGCAAGTATTCTAGCACACCTAACTTTTGAAAAGATACATATGTATATAATGGATCTACTCTTGAGTTATGACACAGTGGTTGTTAGTAAGACACATTTTTGGCAATCAGGAGGTTCAAAATCATAGTGTGAGGAAAATAATGAAATCCCTTGTCTTTCTTTATTAGCTTCTAGAATGCACAGTGAGTCAGCACAGTTATGGAATTGGACATTATGCATGTGAGTGAATTTTATCATATCTGTACCATATGTTTATTGGTTGTAATCAAGAAATTACTTTTTTTTTTTTCCCCAATCAGATCTACTTTAAGCCTTGCGTCTGAAACCTTGCAGACATGTCATACAATAGTCCTCTCAATTTTTGTTCCAGTTTTCACTTATGGTTTATGAAACACTGTTTTGTGTGTTTTTTTTTTTCATTTGCCAAACAGTAAAAACTATTCCATCAGCAGTAGTTTTTAATGAAAAGATATATTTAGCAAAATCTTGGTATATTTGTCTACACTATTACCTACACGATTTAAAACTTGTGGAGCTTAAAACTTCTATAAGTTCTTATAGCCCTGTGTAAAGTAGCGGGTGGAAATAATTGCATATGGAATGGAGAAATAGAACAAGCCAGACCAGCAGTAGCAGAAAAGGCTCTGGGAAAAGCACATGGAAGAAAGAAGTACAGCAGTAACAACGGTGTAGGTAATTAATTTTTTTTTTTTGTCAATTTAATTACAGTCCTAAAAGATTCCTTTGATTAGCCCCTTTCTGGGATTGTCTTTGTTTGCTGGGTGGCCCTTGGTATTCAGAGATGTCTGAATGCCACTCTGGCAAAAGCTAGTGCCAGATAGAAGCAGGGAGTCGTTACAAATGACATACTGGATGTCAGTGCAAACAATAACTGATGAAGAGGAGATTTGTGGTAATATCAATTCAACTGAACAAAATGCTTTGTGAGCTCTAATATGTGTATTTTGTATATGTGCACTAGGCATAACCTTTTATAAGTCAATTGTGCAGAAAATTGTGATATTATTCCACACAATGCATTTGTCAGTGTGTCAGAGTACCTCTTTTTGATTATCATTCCAAGCAAAGATAGTTCCCCACATCAACCCACAAGCTACTGGTCCTTGAGAGAGAATTTTCATCCGCATTAATTCTTTTAAACTTGTTTGGTATTTCAAAAGCTTTGTTCCTTTAAAGGGAAGAGGGAGCACTGAATGAATATGAAGTTCATAGACTGTTAAAAGAATAGTGTTATTTTTAAATATGACCATTAAAGTAGAATCTGCCATCTACTCACATCCATACTTTTGTGTATAAACAACAATTTTTCTGTCACATCTTTGCATTGGTGATGCAGGTAGAATTTTCAGAAGCACCTAAGTTACTTAACTTAAACCCAGATTGACAAACTGATTTTTACAATTTTTGTTATTATTTTATTTTGGTTGAAAGACTGCACCACTTATGTGGGGATCTTGTAATCTAATTGGAGTAGTCCTTCACATTTTTCATTATATTGGTGTAATTTTGAGTTGATGGGGAAGTTTCACCATTCCAGTGATTCAGAAAGGTGGACTGTAATGTTTTCAGGCTAAGGAAGAGTACTGAATTCAGATTTCACACTACTGATAAACTGTTTACCCCTTAAGCCACCTCACTGGAGAAGCTGGACAGGCTCCAACTGTGCTGTCTCTTTGAAGGATTTATTTTTCTTTTCCCCCTCCCACAAGTGCATAGAATGAATGTGAGAATTTAAGTCTATGCAAGACTTGAGTCATGATGTCCTGCCAGAGAGAGATCTTTTACTACAGAAGAAGAAATACGAAGCAGTTCAGAGTAGTATCTGAGGAACACCAGAATAGAAGAAAGAGTTTGTAGCAGGGAATACATGAAGAGTGGGAACATACACACACATACATTTTAGTGATAGTCTAACACGTAACCTACAGAATTCTAGTGGTAGTCTAACATGTAATCTACAGAATTCACCTAGAATGAAATTCCAGTATGGAATTTAATTTACTTCTATTTCTCCATGTTGTTTAGGTGTTTTTGCATAGTAATTTAAGGACACCTGAGTTGTGTATTGGAGGAAGGCATTTCTTTAACATCCATAAGCAGTCATCTAATCTTAAGAGGGATGGCTGTTCTCAACGTTTCCCATTACCTAATATTTTTGTAGCTCAAGATCAGCTTTCCAGCAATTGATAATCCCATTTTCAGCAACATGCTCCCAGATGTCCCACTGCAGCTTAAGTGCTTAGTGCAGTGTATTAGATTTTGCTAGGGAAGCCAGCCATGTAGGAACTGGGTTCTTTAAAAATCTGCCCTGTGGGTCTAGCTTACTGACATTTCTGAGTTTACTCAGAATTTCTGTTCAACTGTATAGGACAGCTTAAACATTCACTTAAAACTTTTCTAAAACAGCAAAAACTGCTGTGAACGCACTTTAAGGACATGGGGATGGGTTGGTGGTTTTTTGCTTTTTTGGGGGTAGATTTCTTTCTTTTTTTGATTCTTGCATAACTTAAAAAAATCTATACATTGAATATGAGAAGCAAACATGAAGGAAAATACTAATAGTGAATGAACAATTGTTTTCAGAGGGCAGAATGTTCTTAAAGATGCTATATATATCAAAAGAAAAGAATGTGTTGCTTCCAAGATATATTAATTCTTAACAGAGATACGGCGTTGTATTTCCTTGGAGCTAAAGTGCTATTCTCAGAAAACTGAATACCAAAAAATTGGTGGCATGGGACCAATGCTAGTTATAATTTTCAAATTTGAGCAGACTTCTGGAGGCTTTTTTCCACATATGCATCATTGCCATATCCTACAGTTCACTCCTAGAAGCTGGACAACAGGCTGTGCCCTTTCTGGCTTGTGCATTAGTAAGAATTTTATTGCTAACAAGTCTGTAGACTACAGGAAAATCTAATTGAATTCTTTAGTGGATAGCCGCATAGATAGTATCAACCAGTGTATGTTGTAATGGTTTCCCTTACTAAAGCAGACACCCAGAGATAAGATGGCATCATTGTTCCATACTCCTACTTCTATTGTTCGTGGAATTGCTGATTGGTGTAGTTGAATCACCATAGAAAAATTATGTGGTGGCTTCTGAGGTAAAACTTAAATTTTGAGATCTTTTCTCTCCTAAAATGTTACATGTGATTCTACCCGCAGTCAGGTTATGTTGATTCATAGAAGAATTGATGCAAGGAGCACTAGACAGTTGCTATTGTGTAGAGCTTGGCAAGGTTGCCTTTACTACGTTCACAGTACAAAGGTAGAGTACCTCTTGAACCTCATTTCTATCTCTCTTTTCTGCCAAGAACGAGTTAGAGAGGAAGATAACGCATAGTTTGGAGATTAAGTAATCAAATATACTGTTATCATTATCCTTTTTGTATATTCTGTCATTATCATAGAAAATTGAGACGACAGCTTGTAACTGCAAATAATAAATGCTGATTTTCCTTCAATGACTGATTTTAATGGCAATTTTAAAAAGTTAACAAGCAGAATGAAGGAATCATAAATGAAGTTAACCCATAGCATTGGGAAACTCAGAAATCACTTGTTACTTTCCTGGTAGTGAGCCTAATTTGTTTAAAATAAAATCCATCTGTTCACTTCACAGTCTTTGTCCCTATTCCTTACAGCAATTCACAGTTGATTGCCCTATTACTTTAAAAATTGGCTGCAACTATGATAAGCTAACGACTCTTATTTTGTGGTTTGGTGTAGCAAGATATTTTGGAGAGCAACAAAGCTTCCCTTTATTCTTAAAAAGATAATTAGCTACTGTTACTTTCTGCACTTGGACATGAATATTTTCTTAGTTAGGTTTCAAGTAAATATACAATCTGGTAGCTTTGCAAATTTAAAATATTTTTAATTGTTGATGAATCAGCCAAACACTGCTGTTCAGTATTTTAATGATCTTATTGCCAGTTTGGTATTTGCTTAGCATGCCATGCATGTGACAAAACTTTGGAGTGATTCAACTTTTGCGGCCACGTTAAATTTACTTCCTGGAATAAGTTTCCTTTTCATACAGGGACCAGTTTACTGCTGTGCTCCCCTGTTTTTTCCGCCTGAATATGTCTCAGTCCTCTAGAGATGTTTTAATGCATATACATACATAATGCTTCTACCTTTCTTTGTCTTTCTGGTCATTATTACGTGAGATGTGTATTTCTGACAGCAGTTGAGTGAATATTTGCTAATCTATGACTGAGTTTTTGAATGTGTGCTTCAAGAAGTTTATAGACTTGTATAGAGAAGTCATTAATTTTCATTTGCTAAATTCAAGCGTCTGGAGTCCTAATACTCTTTTGTGTTTCAGTGAATCTCTTTAAAGAAGTACTCCTGTTTTTTAAATGGTTTTCACAGCTTTTTAATTTGTTTATGTAGATACTCTTCTTTGTTGAGTGCAAGTTACGGACCTGGTACTCTATTTATAATTCTGCCTGGTTTTTTAGTACTTTATCTACCAGTAACTTAAAAAATACAAATATGAAATGGGGATATTAATGCCAAGTGGTTTAAACTTGAGAGTTTCAAAATGCATTTTAGAATATTTCAACACTTTTTTTAACTGTAATTTTACATTTTTTCATTACTTAAGTATTTAAAAAAATCCTTAGGGTTGAATTATAGTAAAGTTTTATACACCTCAGTACTAATTTTGTGTCCCAGTGGACAGCAATAATTTAGATGGGATTGTTTTTACCTAATTTATTCTTACTGGGGGGGGGAATAGTAACCTTGCAAATTTTGCTAACTATAATAATTGCATGAATATTGCTGGTTGTTTTTAATAATCTCTATGCCTTCAGAAACTTGTTTTTCTATATTTTGGAGAAAAACTTACAGATATACAGGGTTCTGTAATAGAATGTGTTTACAGTATTTATCCCCTGGGTTCGCTGTAATAGTAAGGGGAAGTACAGTGACAGATATAACTTGCAATAGTTGCTAGTGTTATGTGCCTTTTGAATAATTTTCTTTAATTTTTTTTTTTTATATATATCTTAGGTGAGGGTTAGCAGCTTTAAATCAGTTTCGTTTCTATTAAAGTGGATATGGTGATACATTCTTAGAGCTTTACTAGTTTTTTAAATCTGTAAGGTAAATGATTGTATGGATGGTTTTGAACATCTGATTGTAGATTGTTCAGTTTAGCTTTTTAGGTTCCAAGCACTGCTAGAGTAGAGGGAGAACTTGGCGGTTATATTTGGCTTTTTTTTTTTTTTAAACGCTTGCATGTATGATGAATGGGACTTTCTTACCACAATAAATGTGCTCACTGTAGTGACTTTTTAAAATGTTCCCATAGTTTGCACTGTATGATTCATTTGAATTTAGGTTACAAATTGACCCCTTTCTGTAGGCATCTGCTTTGTACCTTCACAAGTAGGAAAATAATCAAAAATGTCCCTGTGTTTGACAGTGAGACTGTATATTTCTCTGTTTCTGAGTGTGAATAGCATTTAGCAAGCCTTGTGTAGTTAAAAGGCAGTTAAACTAGTAATCATACATGATCTGTGTTTAACTGTCATTTGTAGAAAAAGTGCTACAAAGTGATATGTGGTGATAACAAATACAGAAGGAGAAGAATATGAAACTCAGATAGCAGCTTGAATGATTTGCTGTTAGCATGGGGCCCAATAACACTACAAAGCTATAAACTCTGTCTTTCTAGATTGCCCAGTTAGGTGGCAGAGATGCAATTTGTCTTTTCCGAAGCCGCCTGCTGCTTGCTAGCTCCATCTCCTGTCACAGCCTATTAGCTCCCCAAGAAAATTGGTGGGAAATTGCCTGCAGATTGTAGGAAATTGCATCTCCAGGCCCTGGAAAAAATGTAGGATAGCACAACAATGATCCTCCCAGAGCAGCTATTAATACAGCAAAAGCTGACCTTTGGCATGGTGTGAAACTACTTTGCTATTTGCTGAATAAAGACTGTATTATGTGTGGTTGAAGGAGGGTACAAATTATTATCCTACCTACGCTTGTAGCCAGCCTGCTCCAGGAAGCTTAAGCATTAGTGATAGGTTTTGCTTTCCCCTACTCCTTCCTATTGGAAGATGAGAGAATGAGGTGTTAGAGTCTTATCTGGAAGTTTCATTGTACAGATGGGCAAAAACCACCATGTATTTAAATGATGGTAGTATATATAAAATTCAAAGTGACAGAACCGAAAGATAATTTATGAAGCTGATCTCAAAAAAAATATTGATAATTACCTATGCTTGGTCTAGCCTTGGTCAGAGTACAAACAACTTTTTTGCTATTTTGTCCTCTGTGTATATCCATAATAAACACTTGATTTGAAGTAGTTACAGTGAAATGGAGCTGATTTATACTGTAACTGCTGAATAGTAAAGTCATGGGACACACATTAGTTTGATAAATTTTAGCATTAAATTCCTTGCTACTAGGAAACTCAGCTCTGTATTTTAAAAACGGAATTCCATGTGTTCTTTATGGCATGATATGCAAAGAGTTTTATCCTCTGTCATTTCTACTAGAGCTATCTTTCTAATCTTATACTTTACCTCAGTTTCACAGGGTCTTTCAATAAAAGAGTCAACTTTTCTGAGAATCCTGAGAGAAGGGATATGTAGAATTAAGTTTGCAACATAAAAAATAAATGCCAACGTTTTCTTTGAACTTGCAATTTTACTTAGTTGGTTCAAAGCCTCCTGAGGAAGATGTGTGTGTGAATCAGAATGATATATTGATCAAAAGTGAGTGTGAGGAGGGCAGCAGCAGGGAAAAAGTAATTTTGCAATCAAAAGCATTATTGTTTTCAAACTCAGCGGAGATCTGTTGGTAACTGGCAGCTGCCCAGGGATCTGAGCGAAATCAATATGTTCATTTCCTATTGTATTAGTGTCCACTGATGTAAATGAGCTGACAAGGCTTACTAACACTTGCACAACTGATTAGAGAAAATTAGTAGCCTGACGTATGGAGCGGAGGCAGAGGAGCTGAGCATAAGGCAGCATGACAAAACAAGTACTGCTTGTAGTTCAAAGCACAGCTGAAGGGAATCAAGAGCACTTCATGTTACAGGGCTCTCTGGGCCACTGTTTTAAATTCTTATGATCATGCATGCACGTATATGTCAATCAGAAATGCTAATTTGTTAAGGCATTGTCTTTCTAAATTAGTTATAGCACCTTTTATGGAAGTTACGCAGTTTAGTGCTTTGTATCTTTTCTGTAAAAGACAAATATGGGAACAGAAGAGCTGTGGTGCTTGAGCCATTATTCTGTATTTACAATAGCTGTTCATCTTCCAAGGTATTACATACTAATTGCATTCTCAAAATAAACCTTGCCATTTAGTAACAAACATGGGTTTTTTGTATACTGCTCTACCTTATATTAGAATGAGCAAAGAACATTTAAAGAACACACAAAATCTGCCCTTTTTAGAGGACATAGAAAAATTGCCCTGGCTAATCCCTGAATTTGCCTTCTTTTGTAGCAAACAAACTAAATTGAGTGATATACTATCCAGAAATTAATTTATCCTGGCTGGTGGGATTAGGAACACTGTTACCTGCATGCCTACTCTGGCTTTAATGAGGCCAAGCCCATTATTCTACATGGAGCAAGGAAGTAGCAAGTCATTCTTGTGTGAAAAGCAGAAGCTTCTTGTCATAAATTCAAAGTCACAAGTTCTTGCTTTGTTATGGAAAGAAAAAAAAAAGTCAAAGTGGGCTGGGAGGGATTTGGAGTGCACTAAATACTAGTATGGATGGTTGGAAGGTTTAAGAGAGGCTTAAGTGAGGTGGGGGAAAAACAACTCACACAAACCAGTTCTTAGGCTACACTTAATGACCAGATAAGATGTGCAAGTCTTAAGTAGCACCCTTCATCCTATAACAGCTTACAAGCTCCAGCAAAAGACAGGATACTGAACTGTGCTTGCTTTCTTTTTCTGTAATTAGTTTTAAAAGAATTTGTTGTCAATCTAAGCCCTGGTCAGTCTGAGTTTGGTCAAGTCATGTTTTTCATACTGCAAAAATACAGCCAATAACACATCAGAAAAACAAAATCTGAGTTCTTTAATCAGCCTAACTTGACTTTTTTTTTTTTTTTAATGATGTCTCTTTGTGAGAAGTGCGTAACACTTCCCACTTGACACTCTAGGAAAATGCAGCTTTTTTTGCCTGTCTTTGTTAAAATTTCCTATATTCCAGATCTCATTAAATGCTTCTAATTCACTGCAGTATCCTGTTGAATATCAAAAGTTTTGCTGGTGTCATTTTTCCTAGCCCCAGCAAAATTTTTTTAAATGTAAGTTGTTCATTGTACCCAGAATCATATTAATGGTCATTCATTCAAACAGTTCACATTTCTTTCAAGTTCTCCATCAATGGCTTCTACTGGATGCTTTAATTTTTATGAAGTAGTTTATCTGAGCATTCCTGAGCTCTACCAAATTTCCTTTCTCCTGCACCATACCTTTTGAATACTCCAGATGAGAGTATTCACTCTTTGCTCTTAAGGGCCCAACACTGTGAGACAAAATCCAAGAGTGCTTGGTTAAGTTAGCCAAACAGCTTCTTTTCCTGTGAAATATCCCAAAGCATTTCTTTATACTCTAAGATTCAGCTTTCCACTTATAAAAAGGCACTAAGCAAGCATATAGCATGACTGCAGCCCTTCTTAAGGCTTTCATTGCTAGGGTAGAGTGGTGGCAACATTGAAATAGAAAAGAGGGGAGGAAGGTAAAGAGCAAAGCCCCCCTTTTGACCAGATTTTTTTCATTGAAATTTGGCTTTGGGAGAGGTTGGTGAAGCTTGTGGCCTCAAGGACAGGGCCAGCAAGGGTTTAGAAGGTCCCACATACCATGTTCTGGTGGAGCCCCAGTAATGTCCTAAGGTGGGGAGGGGAGCAGCACTGTGTACACGAGATGCTGCTTGGGAAGAGGATGGGGTGCTAGGCAAGGAGCTGAGGGTTTGGGAGCTGAAGGGAGGGGTCCTGGTCTTTAGGGCCTGCTGGGACAAGGGTCACTGGGGGAACTTTAGGGGAGGAGGTGATCAGCGGTGGAAAATTTGGGTCAATCTCTAGTGGATGAGGCAAGATAATGAATTAATTAATAAATACTTTATGGCCCCATTGATAAGTGTTGTTTGGTGCCTGGGCTTCTCCAAGATGGTCTAGGGGCAAGTGAAGAAAAAGACCTGAAAGAAAGGGGTTTGTGGGGTGGCATCAAGTGTTTGGCTTGCTGTGGCTGGTTCCATTTATGGGGCATCCATTGAATTAATGGCAAACTTGTCATCTCCCTCACTGCAGCATATTTGAAGCACCTAAGAGGAAGGAATTGCACACTCTGGCTTTGCTACCTCTTTCCAAGCAGGGTGAAGAAATGCTTTATCTGGGGCTTGTTTGGTGGAAAGGAAGGTGACTGTGGATTGGAAAGGAACATTATTTTTCTGCCAGCAGGGAAGAAAAATTTGCAGAGGAAATGGAGATATGTTAGAAATAACACACTCAAGCAGCAATGAAGATGTAACACGAGAAAGGTAAGCCAAGACTTTATACTTGATTGAAGAGAACTGGGTGGAAAATTACATTTGTGTTACTGAACCAAATGCAATGAAGCTAGGACACGCTGTTGGTTGTTCTGATTCTTTTTCTCAGTATGCTCAGAAAAGAAGGCAATGGAAGAGCAAATATCCAAGCAAATGTTTATCTCCGTGTTTGATAAGTTCCTGAGAAATGGTCTTATCCAACCAGGAGATGGCTAACCACTGTGGTTAAAGTGTAATGTGCTTTTGGTGGAGACCATAATGTTCTGGTTTCAATCAGCTTGTTTGGAATTGTTCTAATGAAAATTGGCTGTATATAGGTATAATCAGAGGTCCTCTTTTCTGTTCCCAGGAAAACATTTTACCTTTAAGGAATTTCACCTTCCTCTTCGGGAACACAAAATTTAGAAAAAAATGAAAATTCCCAGTGCAAATATGTTGATGATTAACTCTTGCTCTGTTGTGCTGGAGACTTTGGAACCTGGGTATAAGGCAGGAAATGGATGAGGTATTTGCCCAGGTGAAGCCTCTGCCTTTTGCAGCATGGGCAACCACAATGCGACATTAATAGCTCCTGTTTCAGAACTAATACAGGTGAGCGTCACAAAGTGCCGAACATTGTATGACATTTACCTCCAAAACAAAACAAAAAAATCCACTGGCAATCCTACTGAAAATACTTGGATCTCTAATCATTGTGAACTGGCAAATAATATAGAAAATTGCAGGTATCATTCAAAATCACTGTTTCTTTTCTAAGGCTGATACTATAAAAAAAAAAAACCTTAAAAGTGGGTTTTATATATGAGACTGTTCTGTTAGTCTCATATATAGTGACAGAATCCTCTTCCGTCAGGAACAGAGTAGTGTTCTGCTGTGTTGCTTTGAAATGTTCCACAATATGTGCTATAGCTAAGTGTCTTCCCCACTACACTTCTACTTTAAAGACTAAAGCTTATCATAGCAATTTCCCATACTTTCATCCAAAGCCTGAAAATATGCCTCAAGCAAGACATTCAATCAAAAGTAAAACATTGCCAGTTATTGACTGTCTCTCCAGCTCCTTGGGAGGTAGCTTGCTGCTAACCAATGTGAAGAAACTCATGTTACAAAAGCAAAATAAAAGAAAACAGAAATGAAACAATAAGAACAGCTTCAGCTCTGAGCAATTGTCTGAGTATCCCACAGCAATCAAGTTTCCCATTCTAGAAGAAGAACTTCAATTTGATCTTACTTTCACTGATTTATTTTCTGTTGCAGTTTTGAGCTTTTTAAAGGAAGCATTTCCCTTTCAAATGTCTCTAATCGGAGATGGGGAAGATTTGAAAGGCCTGCCTAACATCTGTATACTCTTCTATACTTTTTTCCCTTTGATTTTTTGTTTGTCATGAGATTTCACACAAGACAGTGTGAATCCTCCAGTCCTGAGGAACCAGTGTGATAAGTGGGTTGGGCTGCTGGACTCTTCTGCAAGAATTGGTAAATCAGGACAGACCTCTGTAGATGAAACTAGTTAGCAATGGTATTAAATCCCAGTTTTTGGCAGCTTAGGAGGCTACAATGTTTAGTATCTTGTTGTACTGGAAGGAGCTGTTTTGTTATTTCTATTAGCTTTGCAATGAATGTCATGTTGTGCAATCAATATGTGCTTGTCTTCCTGCTGTGGGTGGAGGGAGGTCACCTCCTAACTACCAATTCAGGCATCCAGTAGGAAATCTATTGGAAAAAAAAAAAAAGAAAACCCAAACAAAACAACAAAACCAGCAACCAACTTGAAAAAAGCCTTTCTCTTAAGATAGATCTACTTGCCCTTCTGAGGGGAGCATGACATACACATATCCACCATAGTCTCCTCAACTTTACCTCTATGACAGCCTTTGCTAAAATCTAGTTATTTTTCAGCCAGTTCTTTTGCATTTGTCCCATAAAACTACCCTATTTCTTTAATGTAGACCTCTAGGTTCATACCATCTTATTCTTGCTTCCTACTCTTTATTGATGGCCAACTCAGTAAAACCAAGGAGGAAACACAATCCTTATGTTGATGATTATCATAAAGGCGTCTGACCTCCTGCTTACTCCTTTTCCCGCAAAGCCCATTCTTACCAAAATTACTGATTTAACTTGGACAATTTCAGACAGTCTGTCTGTCATAGGATCATTGGAAAAAAATTAGGTCAGAAGGGATATCTGTATGTCTTGCACAATATCTGCTCAGACATGACCAAGTTTGAAGTTGAGTTGCTTAGGACCTTTCAAGTTGAGTTTTGCTTAACCGCAAGGATGGAGATTCCACAGGTTTCCTGGATAACACATTTCAGTGCCTAACCATTCTAATTATGACTTTTTAAAATCCAGTTGAAGTAAGCACTACTGCCTCTTCTCCCTTATCTCTGCAGTACAGAGAGCTATGCACTGTCCTGACAGGCAGAAATAGTTTGATGGGGTAGAATGATTTGTGGGCTGTTCTTCCTTCCCCAAACTCTTTGAGAGAAGAGAGACTGTCTTCCACCCCTTCACTATTCTTCTTATACTCCTTGCTCAATTTTAATTATATATTTCTCATCTACTGGTAACTTGCATTCACTGATGATGGCAAGGTGTATCACCTGCCATCATGAGTGGTGGAAGACAAATGGGATGAAATAGGAGAGGAGATTAGATGGGCATGTGGAAACAGCATTGAAGGTGGTAACCAGCTGGGATAAGAGGAGCTGGAAAAGAAAATCTTATGTAGGGAAAAAAGAAATGGTAATTTTAACTCCTCCATGGGAATGACTCAGTCTTGAGTGGGCTGTAAAATCCTGCTGTGTTTTTTTCCCCTTTCCTTACATGAAGATGGAATTCATACCTTAAAAATAACAGTTTCCATCCTTGAGACCTGTTAAAGCTCTTCTGTATATAAATAATTCCTTCCTATGTAGTAGCTCAGATGACTTCACCTTAATTGTAAGCATGCTTTCATGCAGTACTGACTTTATGGAGAAGGACTTTGGTGAACTGCAAGAGTACTAGAAAGCTGTTTTGTTATCTTACTCTGTTTGAGGTGTCCTAAAAGCTCTTTTTGTAACCTGAGCAGTCACAGGAACATTGTATGCCCTGGAATGATCTTGGCTAGTGTTAATAATACAAAACATGTATTCAAAAGGATCACAATCTTCTCATGGCCATCATCCTCTAGGCATACTTACTGGGGAAGACCTGGAAGTACTCATCTCTACTGTTGGTGCTGTCTGATATGTGTGTGTGCCTAGATGCGGTGTGATGGACCAGGGGAGACCCTAAGAGCTGCTCTTCTACCTGTTATACAGCTACTTGTAGCTTCAGCTATTGTAAAATCCTCACTGTGTTCTTTTCCAGTTAGACACTCTACCATGGCATTGAGATACACAGATTGTATTTGCTAGTTATCAATTGTAAGACAAAGTTCCTGTGAGGCAGACACAGTGTTTTTCCAATGTAATGACCATAGATCAAAAACTGTGTGTGGATATTGACAGTAAGATAAAACATGGCCTACCAGAATAAATGTAGTGCATAATGTTGCTTGTAGACACAGCTGAACAAATTGCTCCAGAAGCTTCAGGGGTCAGTGCAGTGTAAACAGAAAGCAGGGGTGACCTGTACTGTGTTCTCAAGACATAATAAATGCGTTCTTTGTGCGGCTTACCTTCTGCTGAATCAAGTATTTTAAAACACTATGAGATTCATTCTCTGGGGAAAACTTGGAGTCTTAACTTCCTATATTTCAAACAGGATTTCTTTTTGTTATCCTTGAAAAGCTGCATTTATTTAGAAGTTTGAACTCTGTGTGTAGTACAGTGTAAGGTACTACTTGTAAAATTCCTGGGTCTCACAGCTGGCAAATCCATCTGCCTGTTCCAGGAAGGGAAATTAAATGGGTTTTAGAGAGATGAGCCTGATCTGGCTGGAAGTTGTACATAATTTTGCTGAGTTTGGTGAAGAGCAAGTACTTTGTGCTGGATGAAGAACTGAGCTACTTCATAGCTGTTGAACCTTTTTTTTCCTACCCAACACTTCGAATGTGCTGTCTGGGTACTTTTATTTGTTGGTTTCTGTGTAACTATTTGTTAATTCTAATATAAAAATACAGCTTGTCTGTTCCTCCTTTCAGCTGAGTAGGGATAAAAACTGGAACACACATCTGTCTTGAGGAGAGTGGAGAAAGCATGATGAATTCAAATAAGTTCTTCTGAACTATGCATATTTTGCACTTCTAGGAGCTTATGAATAATGTGATCTTACGGGCGGGTACTCATTTTGTCTTTTTTTTTTTCTTGGTGTAAATCACTTATTTTAGACACTAACTGGTTTTATATACTGACTTGACTGTCATTTTCATGTTACTTGGTGAGTATACATTATGGCATCAAGAAAAGAAAGACAGACAGTGGTGGCTATCTTAAGCAAAAGAAAACTTCATAGTGAGGCTTTCCTTGACTGTCATTTTCATGATTATTACCACTTGACTTTCCAAGTTTGGAGCAGGTACCAGTAGGCTTCAAAAGAGCCATGGAGCATATCACAGGTTACTGCTGTGCCAAATATGATGTTGCTAGACATATACGTGGGACTGAAGGAAGAAAATACCATCAGTCTGCCATAACTTAATCCAGATGGTGAAGTTTATGTTTTCTTTAAAATGCAAACTGTCTCCTGTGAACTCATTAGAACCATATTGTAGCTTTCTCTCCTAGTATAATCTTAGCAGCTAGGTTAAAAAGCATGGGACTGCCAAACTAATCTCAACTGCCTGATTATTTTCTTTTTGAAGTTTAACTGTTCAGCAATTCTGTCTCTCCCTCCCTTTCTTTTTTTTTTTTCTTGCTTTTTCTCTCTTGTGCCGTCCTTCCGTCCTTCCGTCCTTCCGTCCTTCCGTCCTTCCGTCCTTCC